>LPNX010613395.1:3034-21900 GCA_001517045.1 Pseudotsuga menziesii
TCAAACATTAAATGACATCGGAATATTTTTTTAAAAATATCACTATGAAGCCAACATAATATTATACAATTTGTTTTCTTACTGCAAGTCAAAATTCACATGGCATATATGCGTTTTGAGGGCTTCTATCTAGCACATGAGTAAAAAATCAGGTTTTCATCGCCAAATTTGGCCAAAAAGTGTTACCCATCTTCATGGAATCACCCGTACATACATAGATGAATTAATTATGTCTATCTTGTTCCCAGTCTTCCTCTTTGGAGGAAAACTGCTTGGAATCTCATGTGTAATCTCAACATATCCTTCTAGCATTCTACTCAATTATACTAATACTTCCTTCTTAATGTCACATTTTTCAACATTATTGGACTTTATGCGATCTAAGACTCTTATTTTCACCATTTCATAACACTCCTTGGTATCATTTATTGCATTTATGAAGTTCTTTGTAAGTAACAACACTTCTCTATGGGCCTTATCTTTAATTGACAACTAAAATATTTTTCTATCCTTTATAATGTCCTGAGTTCTTCTCAAGTGATTTATATCTCCATTGGGCATCCACAAACTACTTATATTTTACATTTTATTCCTTCAGTTGACTTGGACTTGAGCATGCATTTTATTTATATGTTTGACAAAATTATTCTATATCATCACTCAGTTGGACATGTTGAGTGAAAATATATCATATCTAAAACACTTCTTAGATTATTTTGATGCATAAAATTCAATGATCACCGGCAGAGTGTGTGCTCTGGAATGAAAAATATATATGGAATCATACCATACTAATATGTCGTAAGAGTTGTCAAGTAAAGAACTGTAAATGAAAACAGATTATCAACATTGTCTGTCAAAAGAGTTGTATCACATCTGTTTGTTTGTGTTTGAAGTTTCAACCACGCTATCTCTACTTATGTTAATGTTTCTATCTACACGAATAATAGGTGTTTGGTATTGTTGCAAGTCTAGACTAGCTTGAATCTCCAAAGCTTCATATATGCAAGGCAATTTTCTATGACATTCTATTATCACTTCGGATGTTTTGTAAGCAAGTAAAGACGTACTTGTGGTTTAAGTGAATTTGTGAGCTCAACAAGTTGACAATAATCAATATTTATTTTGCATGAGGGAACAACTTGAGGCCACATTTAGAAGTAATAATGAAACAGTGATTCATCATCTCTCTATTTTATGTTGAAAAAAAGTTTCATGCCAATACCATAGGTCTAGCTATGTCAAAGTGTCCAACAAAGGAAACTATGGTTTGTTTGAAGTGACTAATAGATTCAGTGCTAGGTGGTGAAACCATCTAAGAGTTTCATCCCTGAATGAATTAGGGGAAGTTTGGTAATATTGACGCAAACATTGCAGATCCCAGATAGGTAATGGGGCTTATAGTCCTGTTTTGTTTGATTGAATTCAAAAGTTTCAAATTTCAAAGAATGGATCACATCCCTTTCTGAGCTAATATTTTATATTTTGTATTCAACATGTCTAGGTTGGGATATTGATCAATTTATCGCAGATATTAGTGAAGCAACTTTGATCATGTTGACTGTTAGAATGTAATCCTTTACTTGATTTTTATCCAGAGAATTCTCTAATTGCTTTCATGTTTTATGAATGTCATAAAAATTGTAAAATCCTCCTTACACATCATCTTTACCTTTTATTCAGGGTGTGATTGCACCTAGTGGTTTCAACTTTGATGCAAAATTGTAAGTACTTTGGAATTTGTCAACTTATACATTCCTCATTATGACCAACCAAAAAATATTCATGCATTCAAGACATTCAAATGTTACCATTGTTACTACATGTTTAGGTGAACTACACTACATCGCTTCTTGAATGGAAACCTGCCAATTTATTTTGTTAATTCTACCACCAGGCATTGCTTTTTTAACGGTGTTCCAACGCTTTTTTTGAAGGTCTGTAACCTTCATCCGAAAATCAACCGATGCTTTTGTTGAAGCTCCAGCACCTTTCCCGTCAAACATTTGACGCTTTCCGAAAAACCACCGACGGCTCTACCATGCCTCCAACACTTCATCCCGACAGAAGGCCAACCCTTCAAGTGTCGGTGAGTGTTGGATATTCAATGGTTTTTCCATGACTCCGACACTTCATCCCGTTGGAAGGCCGACCCTTTAAGTGTTGGTAAGAGTCGGATATTCAACGGTTTTTGCAATTTCTTAGTGACACTTTGAAATAGATAACTGTTGAATATGTGACACCATGGTTGCATCAGATCTTCGACCGGCATTGATAACACATCGAATATCCGATGGTATGCCACCGATGGGAAAAAAAAGTGCATGTATCGAAGATGCAACAAAGAAGTGTCGAATTTCACACATGCAAGGTGTCGGATTTTGGGCTCAATTTCTGTTGTGTCTTTTGTCACAAATCATGTGGCTTGGTTAAGGGCCTCACAAACCATTTGGAGAAATGAGGATAGCTCCACCCTGTGGATTTGTGGAGAACCTAGAGGTCCTCTCTTTCTAATTGCTAGGCACAAGAGAAGCCTTACATTTCCAGATAAAGTCAATGAGTTGGTTGTATTTCAATAGAAGTTCATCTCTACTTGTGTTGATATGATATCTCGTCAGTAGAACATTGATCTACAAGGAAGCAGTCAAAGATGGGAATTTTCCCCTATACCCTAAGGGAAAAAAACACATTTTGTTTTGAAAATTTTAAATATTCCTTGTTCAAAGTACCTGGCTATGTTAAATGTATGGAGTCATGTGGCCTAAAATGGTGGCCAGACAGAGACTACAAGGGAACCTACATGATGTCAAAGAAAGTTGAAAGAATTTGTTGGGTGATACGATCATGAGCAATGGGTTTTTGAAACCAGAGGTACCAAAACCTACATTTAACCTCACAAATTTTCATAAGACGATTCTTGAGCCTGATTAAGACTCGAACCAGTTCAATTTGTTTCCTAAGGAAATGCAATCGGATAGCTGGCGGGAGATGCTGGGTCCTAAATTTACCCCTTTTTAACCTGCTTTATTTCATCCTTCCTCCCTATGTTTTTATCCATTTTGCACTTGAATCTTTATCTTTCTCATACAAAAAAGCACAAAATTTCCAGGAATAAATCATTATTTATTATCTTGTTTTATGCTTGGTTTTACTTACAATTACGAATTTTAATTTTCATATATGTTGATTTGTTAATGATTTGAAAGAAGGATTCAGAATCACCAGGTGGAAAAACTGCAATAGCTCATCATATCATGAAGTTAGTCCTTCTTGAAATCCTCTATATGCTTGATGGCTTAGTCAAAATTAATGAGGAAGTAATCTCAGATACTTCTTCACAACTGAAAATGAAACTCCCCAAGAACCTTCCACATTCCGTTGGCCATGTTAGTTCACGGAACAACTCGAAGTAAAATACTATTTATTCCTGAGCTGATTTTATGCAAGGGATTGTTAGCTGTAACTGTCTTGATGATTCAATAGATCAAAGATCTTCATGGTTTCCTAAAAAAATGTAACATAGTTGTTTTACTCGTGTATAAGTATGCACAAGAAGGGAGAGATAAAGGTTTGCAAATTGTAAGAGATTTAGAAGAGTGATTGTAACTGTAACAACATTTTTTATCAAATTAATAAAGGAGTGACAATTCTCAGTTTTCTTTGTTGCAGACTTTGTGATATTTCGACAACTTCTATGTTTGAAGGCCAAAGCCCGCCTTCTATTAAGGTTGATGGTAGTTTAGATGCTTTAGTATTTTATTTATGTTTTGTGTGGAATTTCAGTTTGATATATCTTTATGGTTAGTAGAAACTACATTTATTCAGTGATTGCACTATTTGGTTTTCCTTTGGCTTGATGTAGGTGGTTAGGTGTGACATTCGACTGTGTATTTAATCCTTCCTTTCATGCAGAAGTGTGTTAGTAGTTGTTACAGACTTGCTGAACTACTGTGATGTGTGTTCTATTTATCTTTCTAGAGTTTTTCTGATTAGATAAGTCCTTTTCTTTGATGAATTTGTTGTTTGATTAATGACTAGAGATGTTTCTGATTTGGTAAATTAGACTTCCATTTTATACAAAAAGTAATTCTAGGTGGATTTCTCCTTATATAATAAGCCTTAAGATTAGCATGATAGGAATTAGAAGTTATTTTCAATTCCTAGATGGGTAATATTATTTTGGTTTCTTATAGGGAGCTAAGTTGGATGAGCAATAATTATAATTGAGTGATTTTCATTTTACTTATCAACTACTGAAAATGTTTATGCATATACTTTGCTAATTACCTTTGAAATAACAAAATTCCTTGGGTTGAAAATTAAATATTGAGCACTCTCCTTGTCAAGTAATTAATGAGTATATAGAGTGCCCAAAATACCTTATGTATAAATACTGAATTTCTATGTGATTTGATTTGTCATGGAACATTGGGTTCTTTGTCATGTTTATAAAACTCTACTTGTCACATAGAATCACTATGGTATCCAAATCTAGGTCAAATAGACATGAAATCAACTTCCAAAGCCATATGGATTCACAATTGGAAAAACAAGCTTCTATATACTCTCCTTCAACTGTGATGAGAGAAACATTGGACTGCTTCTTGATAAACCATGAGATCATGGCTGGCAGATCCCAGACAATAACATCCACCTAAGGTGCTCTTCCTGTCTGAGGCACTTCCAGACCAATCTACATCTATATAACCATATAATATCTATTCATCATCTCCAACATAGTATAGACCAAAGTCTATCGTACCTTTCAGCTACCTCATCACATGCTTTGCAACAATTAGGTGAACATGTCTAGGTTTAACTAGATACTAACTCGGGGTGTTCACACCAAACCATATATCTGGCCTGGTATTCGTTAGATACATCAACAACCAAATGATTTTTCTATACTGAGTCACATCCATTGACTCTGATTATTCATCAGATAATCACTTCAGGTTGGTATCCATGGTTGTGTACATGTATTTATGTAACACCTTGGTTTTGACCCCGTGGTATTGAATTGCATATGATGTAAATATTGTATTTCATCGTGGTGTGGAGATAAAGGCGAATTCCCCACCATGGATTTAGTGTTTTAAATGTTCAGTGATTAAACTTGATGCCGATTGTTTATGTGCTATCCAAGCACAATATGTTTGAGACATCATGTAAAATGCAAATTAATAAAAATACCAAAACTAGCTATGTGCCGCAAAGTTAAAGAGATGGGGGCATCATTTCACAAGGAATAGGGGGGGATTATTCAAACCCTTGAGACAATGGGGAATATCCAAATGTCTAAGGGAAAACCCATAAAGCTGTCATGTCACATACCCCAATTTTGTAAAATAATGTTAATTGTTTTAATTTGATTTCCTAAGACATTATGTTAAATTTAATGCTAAGTAGGAACTGATGAATCAGCAGAGTCAAAAGAAGTGGAATGTAATTTTGAATATTTTATTTTTAATAAATAAAAAGTGGAGACAATAGCTTGGGAGAGCTGTTAATAAGAGTGTTATTGGTCAAACTAGTGGAAGAAACTAGGTGGAGAGCAAAAGACAAGTGGCAACATCCTCAAACACTTCCTATGTTGCAGGTGGAAACTTCCCTACATTTGGGGTCATGATCCCCCAAGAAAGTGGGATCAGAGCAGGTGGCTCAATAAATGACAACTAACCCAAAAAGACCTAGGAAATCTTTTAAAAGTACCTAATGTAGAGAGATGAGGCTGCTCAGATATTTTCCAGGAGAAGAAACATTCAGGAGGAATGCACTTTAAGGAATTCATTGGGGAAAAAGGGAAAATTGTAAGGAAGGTGTTTTTGAGAGATAATCTGCAGTAACTTGGTCTGATACAGCTTGCTAGCTGAGAGAAATTTACTGGTACTGAGTCTCAGGACTAGTACTCTATCATTTGCTGCACCTAGTTCCAGCCAGGGATACCAGAGCAAGCTCGGGGGTCCTGAGGAGTCGCTGTTGGAGCGCTCTCCAGGAGTTGGTAGGGAGGAACGACCTCCCATTGCTGTTGTCGTCCAAGCTCAAAGAACAGGTTCTGTTATTATTTAATTTCTGTGTTATTATCTGTGTATAATTGAATGATTTATTTGCAGTTATGATGTAGAAGATTAGAGGATAGGAAAAATCAGTTTGTTTAGTAATGAAATTATGTTTAATGAGAAACAAAACCCTACCTATGTTTTTCCTCATCTAGAGTGATCTAGATCGTACTCCAGCACAGGTGGTGAAATTATATAAATGAAGATGATATGATACAAATGTAGATTAAGATGTTAGTTAAACAATTGAATATTTCCTTTTATTTTGTTATCAGAAGAAATATCTTTTGTAGCAGGAGTAGTGGTAAACCGAGATTGAGACTGTCAGTTTATTAGAAACAGAGAAAGAAGCTATATTATTTTACTGATAGTAGTATGTGTGGGTAGATAAAACAGTTATTGATACAGTATTTACCTTCAGTAATCTTATTACTTATTTGAATACAAGAAAAGAGTATAATAGTTAAATTAGAGTAGGATTAAGCTAAATAAAAATGCTTTACAACTTTACAGTTTACTTCTTTCCAGTTTAGGCTAATTAATTACTATATGCATAATAATCAAATTGAAATAAAGAATAGCTAAAATATTGATTTACTTCAACCGATAATCTAGTTGGTTTCGGAATTTACTTATGGATAGTAATGTAAGTTATTCATTCATTTTGTTCTATCTAGCTAAGTATAAACAAAAATATACAACTACTAACCTATCCTTTTTAATATGTCAACAAATGCAGAACATAGTTAGTTCTTGCTCTTTTATTTTATAAATATTAACATTGTAACATAAACAGGATAATATAGAATACATAGAGTACTTCTATAAATTATTTAGTGCAGTAAGTATAAGAACACAATAATAAAATACTATCTTATTCTATGATTATAAATAAAAAAAGAACAAAGCTAATAAATATATAATTATAAGAACAATATTAATATGTAAATAAGTACTATTCTTATCACATTATAGTAAACAGTAAACAAAATATAATTTCTGTACTCAAAAGCTGTATCTGACAGATACACAAGTACTTCAGTAAAAACATGGAGTTCTTATATTTCCAAAGGTTAAAAATTATATAATAACATTTGACAAAATTTATTATAATAAAGTAAGTTATTATAAAAACAATGCACAGAAACCCCAGAAGGTAATAATTAAAAATATTACAGGGTAAAACTCATCTACAATAACGCGTAGGAAATAAACCAACAGTGTAACAGTATGCTCGATTTACCGAGCTTAACCAAACATTGTACAACATAAGTAATAACCCAATAATTTACAGAAGTACATTTATAAATAAAGATAATTTTTAAAGAAACTGTAAACACTTCTTATATGGCCGAGTTAGGGTAAAACCCTACTATCATTAAAATATACAACAGAGTTAACAAACTGAAGAGTCTAATTCAGTATATGTACTCACATCCTTAAACAAAATTCACGGAGTGAGGCTTTTACAGCCTTTCCATTATTTATATATAAATACACAGTAATCAAAAACAAAACCAAAAAATTACAGTCTCAGCCTAATCCGGAGGCCCCGTATCAAGTGAAGGGTTTAACTTCATTAAACAAATAGTGAACGGGTCAACCCAATGGAACCAAAACCGAAAGGGTTGCAGGCCACAAAGACCAACCTACAACTGTCCCATAAGGGACCAAAAAAGGAGGGTTTTCCATGGATATCCAGGGCTTACCGTGAACCAGCCAATCGCCACGGTCCCACACCAACCACACCGAGGAGGATAGGTCGACCTTGTTAATAAATAATAACAATAATATTAAAAACCTTGTAACAAAATAAACAATTGTTTAAGTAAATCAACTCTGTGATGATAACGAATGAGTTAAACAATGTTTCTTACCTCAAATTTTATCTAAAACATGACCACCCATGAGCAGCAGAACGGCTATCAACGCAAGGAAAAGCACACCTTTCATCTGCAGCCAGAAAGGAGTTTACCAGCAGGGTAAGCAACCAATGGCGACGGGGGGTCTAAGCAACTGGCCAAGCAAGCATAAATGCTTGGGCTGCAACAATATCCAACAAAAGGTACTTATACTGCAAACCCTATTCCTCCAGTAACCCAGGAAAGCAAGACCTCGATTCTCACTATCAAGCCAAAGAGGAAGGAGCCTTTTTACAGTCAAAGGTTCTTGTTCAAGCGAGCTGTGATGGAGAAACCCTAGAGAAAGTATCACTATCCTATACCAAGAAACAAACAGTTTCGTGACATCACCTCTCCATTAAACATTAAGGACGAGCTTACGAGGAGGAACATCAAGCAGGGAGACTGCCGACAACGAATGCAAGCGATAGTGCAGACAAGAGCATGTTAGCAGAGCGTCGAGAGGGCCCGAAGGCGACGAAAAGAATGTCAAGCTAGGGTTTAAGATTTCCATTATAACCATGCAACGCTTGGCCACGGTGTTGCCACATCTCCATGCAAATGATTTGCATGCAGTGGGTATTTTTCTATAGTTGCGACGAGCATTCACAAGAGGACTCACTTGCCAATCATTTCTTGCTGTATCAAAGGTTCTACCATAAAATTTAGCCCGAGGTCAACCTGTCATATACGTTGCATGGTAAATAAAGGTTGATCACTATAAAACTATGCCTTAAAAATCATCAAAGGCGTGGGAATCATATAATCCATCATTATACAAATAATATTTAATCTATCACACAATTATAACTCTTGGCAAAAGGTTAAACCGTAACTCATCATGGATTATGGTATATTTGACAACCCCTTGTAATATACATTGCACCTTTTATTTATACATAGCCGTTATTCACTCAAACGATAATTCTATTCAAGTGTGTGCCATTATATTGTTATAAAAGAAATTTATAAAATTAATGGAAGTTGAATACTATTTGGTATGCAACTATTTGTTTAAACAAACTAATATAACCTAGCAAGGATGTAAAGATTGCTACCTAGCATATTATATCAACAAGGGATGAGGTAATAAAAGAGTATAAATATTTAACTCAATATGGCATCATTCATTTAAAACAACTATAACTCTATCCAAATTATACTAGTTGAGGTTTATGAAAGAAATTCATAAGATCAATTTTGGGTAATAACCTTCTCGTCATTATTAACCTCATTTACCCTTGAAGGTTCCAACATTAAACTAGTAAATTTTGTATTTTGAGCATGTTAGGCAGGGCTTGACTTTGAAATTATAATGATATATTAACCTTATTAGATAATATTTTCTAGCAAATTATGTGCAGAGGAATTCGATTATCAACACTATGATAGTCTATTTGGGAGTAGTATATAAATTGCTTTAAAACTCTAGGCTTGGGAAGATAAGATAAAAATATTAAAAAAAAAAACTCTTTTGTGCACATTACTTTCTCATCCCATGGGGTAATCAAATCTAACATTACAGGAGTGGTAAAGATTCATAATCTAAGATAGATTCTTAACATCATAAATCTTCCATCTTTTTAACCTGCATGCAAAGGAAAATTTAAGATGTGTACACACGACAACCATGATAAACTTGGGTAAGCATCGCAAAGTTAGGTACTCAATAAGAACTATAAACTACAACCAGAGAAAAAGAGCAACTGTCATTAACATGGATAGAACTAGATCTCGTAATCTATGACGTCTTTAAAAAGGATAATGACTAAAAGGTTTTACCTCATAAAGCACTTGAATTTGAATAACATTTATATCCTTTTACTGAGCTATTATTGTGTGACAAACTTATAATTTGAATGCTTTAGAATCTTGACAAGCAGCACCCAAACTTCTTACCTATAAGTCTGTAAGAGCAGGAAAACTTTTTGTGTTAGCTCGAAAGCTAAGTAAGCCCAAAATTTCATGACAGTTGCACCTTGTGGTCACAAAGAAAAACAAGTCAGTAAACTGAAGAAAAAAAATTGTTCTATAAGATAAACATAATCAAATAGATAATTCAAATAATGAATTCATTAACATTTAACTAATTAAATAATTAGTTGACTGCATTTATGAAATTTATCTGTATTTTGAAAATTTTAGATTTTTCAGACATTTTGGGGTTTTGACATGTCAACTACCCTTTTTGTCTTTTATGCCCAATCATCTAGAGTTGGTGAAGGAAGTTATTACCTTGGGATGGGAAAGGTATGGAGGTCAAAATTCAAATTTGGGAAGTCACCCAATTTTGAAAAACGTTTTTTTGACTTGTGGGGGAAGAAAATGCTTGGAAATGCATTCCCATGCCCTTATGTACCCATGTGTTTTCTTCCTCACATAGCTCGAGATAGCTGGGGCATTCTCCCTCACGATTTTAGTTTTTTTTCATTCCTCCATGGCTGGGGGATTTTGTTTTTGGGTATGGATGAATGAATGTGCAATTGTGATGCATGATTTGGTGGTTTTGAGAGGTCGTTTTCCCTCCCTCATGCAGATGGATCTTGTTGTGTGTTTCCCTCGTGTTTTTATGGTTGTTTCCTCATTCTACGGTTGGGTAAAATCTGTTTTTTATATTTTTCAGTGGATGTGCAGAGGAGAACCATGATTTGGGTGTTTTTAGAGGTTTTTTTCCCTTTCCTCACGCATATGTAGGTTGTTGTACATTTCCCTCATGAATTTATGTGTTTTCCTCGTTTCTCCCTAGGCTGGAACCCCATTTATTGTTATGCTCAATGGCTGGGAAGATAAAACCACGAATTGGGGGTTTGTAGAGGTATTTTTTTCCTCTGTATATGCATTAAACATTTCCTGAAATCTTTTTCTCATCTTTATCATTTTTCACCATTTACCATTTTGGGATTTTGGTCCCCAAAATGTTTTTTCCCCAACCCAAAACTTGTTTTGTTGTGAAGTGCATCCTTTTGTGGGCTTGGCTGAGTAAGTATAAGGAACCCATCTATTATAGGGTTTGGTTTTGTTTCAATGTGATTACCTTTTGTTTCCTTGGTTGAGCAAATCCAAGGAACTGGCCATGTGCTGTTGGCTTGTTGCCTTAGCAACCTGTGGAACCCAATTCTATATTGGCTTGGCTGAACAGTCTGTGAAACCCAACAATGTGTTGACTTGACTGTGGATGTATGATTTTGGCTATGTGTGAGCTTGTTGTTGTTCCCTAGTGCCTTGTGGAATCATTCCTAGCTCGGGGGTGGAAGTGTTAGTGAGATATTGATGAGCACACTGGCCTATGGTTGGGTGGAACGTTGCAACGACATAGCTAGTTGCAGGGAAGCTTCTTCTCAAGCTAATTATTCTTGTGCATTTAATCTCTACAATTGTATTTGTTTTATAAATTATTATGAACATGATGAATGATTGAATGAAATATAATTGCTTCCGCTATGTATTGCATGTTTTATACTTCTCTGTATGTTTATATGTTCAATGAAATTTATATATTATGTTCATGGGGCTAGGTTTCCCATGAGATAGCAGGATAAGTCTATTTGCGCCCTCTCCATCATTAGTATGAGGGGTGGGGATGTGACACTTTACAATCCAACATATCAAATATTTCTAATATTTACACAACATACTTTCCTTGTTTGAGGAAGATTCCTTCTGGGCTTGCACTCTACAATCTGTTTCTCATTTCCTCTGAGAAATAAGTCATATGCATAAAACAGTAATATGACAGGTTCATCATCCATAACCTAAAATTAAAGTTTAAGGTCAGCTTTACTTTCGGTAAATCCAAAGTTCGTCAAGAAGCTATCTATCCTTCCATACCAAGATCTAGGAGATTTCTTCAGTCCATACAAATCCTTCTTCAACTTTCATATGTGAGTACATGTGTCTTCAAATTCAATTCCTTGTGGTTTTTTTATGTACACTTCTTCCTCAATAACACCATTGAGGAAGGTTATCTTCACATCCAACCAGTGTAAACTCCACTTCATAATGGATGCAAGTTCCATGATGGTTCTAATGAAAGTGTACCTTACTATTGGTGCAAATATCTCTTCATAATCAATTCCCCATTTCTAATAGAATCCTCTAGCCACAATCCTTTCCTTGTATTTCTCAATACTTACAACAGCTGCATGTTTTATCTTGTATATCCACTTGGACTATACCACACTCTTTCATTTTGGTTTTAGAACTATATCCCAAACATCATTCTTCATTATTGAATGGTATTCTTCTATAATTGCTTCTATCCACTCTTTCTTCTATACAACTTCTTCATAACTACCAGGTTCTTGATCTACAAGATCACACATCAAAGCTACATAACTAGAAAATGCCTTTGATCTATTGCTTACTCTTGTGGAGCCTTTTGGAGCTCCATACTTATCTACTTCTTGTTTAATTTCTCTTACCCAAGAAGTCTTTCTGTTTCGTGATATATTCATATTAGGAGGTTCTTGAGGTTCTAGCATATTATGGTCCTATTATGTTTTATTTTCAGGGTAAGGTGCAACTTCTACATTTCTGGGAGGTACATCATATTCATATACTTCTTCATGTTGACATTTTCTGGATCCCTTGAGAGATGATTCTTCATCAAACGTTACAACCCTATTAATATCCTTGGGATGGAATCCTGGAATGTATATTCTAAAGGATATGGATACTTCAAAGTATCCAACAAATATTCCCTTCTTTCCAGAAGGGTCCATCTTGGTTCTCTTTTCTTTTGGAATGTGAAAATATACTGGGAAACCAAATATCTTGAGATGGCTCACTTTAGGCTTCTTTCATATTAACATTTCATCTAGAGTCTTGAACCCAAGGGAACTATGGGATAATGTATTATGTACATAAATTGGTGTTCTTGTTTCTTTAGCCTATATATCCATACGCATATATTGATCATGTATCATTCTTTTCATTGCTTCCATAATGGTCCTATTCTTTTTTTCCGCAACACCATTTTATTGAGGATTGTAGGGAGTGGTTAGTTCCCTCTTGATTCCATCTTCTTTACAAAAGGATTCAAACTATTTTGAAGTATATTCTCCACCATTTTCTATTTTGTGTGTCTTGATTCTTCTTTATGAATGATTATCTACCAAGCCTTTGAATTCCTTGAATTTTCTGAATACTTTATCCTTTTTTTTCAAGAAATATATCCATGTCTTTCTTGAATAGTCATCAATAAATGTAACGTAATATTCATAACCACTAAAAGATGTCGAGGGAATTGGACCATATACATCTAAATGAATTAATTCCAATGTAGCTTTAGTCTTTGATTCACTCTTCAAAAATTGATTCTTGATAATCTTTCCTCTTGCACATCCTATTCCAGTTCCTTCATGATTGATCTTCAAATATGGTAAATTTGTTAGTACTTTGCTCACATGGCGTAGTGCTTTGTAATTGATGCGAGACAACCTCCTATGCCATATTTCACTTGGGCTAGTGGCCTCATGGACAAGGTTTCTTTTTTAATGTCCCTTGAGTTTATTTAATCCTCCTCCTTCTTCACCAATGACAATTGCATCTTCTATTGATTTTCCTTTGGGTCACATAAGTACTTGTCCATCTATAAATGAAACCCTATATCCTCTCTTATCTAATGATGAGATACAAAGTAATTTCTTCTTCAAACCTGGTACATATAAGACTTCCTTCATCTTCACGGGGGTTCCAGAATAAACTTTTGCAGCTTGCTTCACCAATACCTTTGATAGGATATTGATAGTCATCTCCTAATGATACTTTTTGAGGAGATTTATTCTCTTCAAGTTTTGATAGAGTTTTCTTTTGTCCTCTCATGTGCTTTGAAGCACCGCTATCAATAATCCATGTATCTTCTCCAAGTGCCATAGACCCAGAGAGTGCAAAGAATAATACATACACTTCTCCATATTCTTCTTTTGCTTCTTTTCTTTGAGGTCCTTCTTTCTCTTCTTCTTCATCTTCAACTAGGTGTGCATGATATATTTGGTTTTTCTTCTTGTATTCTTCTTTTTTCAATGGACAATTTCTAGCAATGTGTCCTATCTTGTGACTATGGAAACATTGAAAGTTGGAGTAGTCTTTCCTATGATTGTAAACTCTTGTCCTTTGCAACCTATTGGGAGGTCAATACTCCTTGTGGATTTCCTTCTTGAAGTTATATTGAATTCTTCCTCTTTTGGTATGGGTGTCTAGGGATTGATCATCTTCGCTATTGGCTACTCTATCCTCCTTTTGGATGTAATATTCCTAAACATTTTCAAACTTCATGCTTTCCTCTCTAGCACACATAGTGTGTATGAATGAATCTCAAGGTCTAGTGAGAGCATTGTGAGAATTCATAACTAGTTCATCTTCATTAAGGGAGTCTACAATGGCTTCTAGTTGCTCCTTCAACTAGGAAACCCTTGTGAAGTAGTCTTGAATGGATTATCCTTGGCTCATCTTGGTAATATTCAATTGAGCTCTCAAATTCATCTTTCTATTGATGTTCCTTCCTTCATACATTCTAGATAGGGAATCATTATCTTTAATAGAATCAACAATGATCCTCGTTGCCTAAATCAAGTCCTTATTGTGCTTCTCCTTAGCTTCATCCTCTCCAGGTTCTGCAACTACTCCTTTGATGTATTTTTGAAGATCATTCTCTCTAAGAATGAGACCAATCCTATATTTCCATGCTTGGAAATTCTCTATGCCTTCTAGCTTAGTGCTTGGGGCCATCTTATCTAGGAGGTCACTGAAAACTAAAATTTCTCAAAATAAAAAACTCACCTTACTAGGATATTTGCTTGACTAAGATGAATTGACTAGTAAGCTTGGTTTCTTGAGATTCCAAATCTTCAACTCTCAAAATTAAATTGCGATATTCTAATTTGCAGTTTACTAGTTTTCTGATTTTATGGTTTTCTGTGGTTTTCTGGTGCAAAGCCAAACTAGGGGTCGAATTTCCCAGAGAGGTACCCACTTAAAAATTTTGATCTAGGGCTCAATAGATGCACTTTAGGGAGGCACAAATTTCTATGCAATCAAATCTCCAAAATTCCAACTTTGACATAAACTCTAATTTCTTCTCATAGGGAGGAGAGAGAGAGTTTGACATTGTGAAATTTATTCTATTAAGGCTATATTTTATACCATGTTAAGATTCCATATGCTATCTAGATATCATTAGTATTCAATTAAATTTCACAAAAATACCATATCCAAGATCATTGAAAGAAACACAATCACAAGATAGAAAGAGATTTATCCTTGGAAACCCTCTAGGGGAAGAAAACCAAGTAAAACTTCCTCTATATAGATGTATCAAAACTAAAAAAATAAAACCCCAAACAGGTGCTCCTTCTCCTTGTATATCTCTCTCTCCCTCTCTCTCTCTATCTCTCTCTCCTATGCGCTATACACAATACACAAGTGTGTGTGTGTGTGTTTCAAATGAGTAACACACCCCCTCTATTTATACTCTATCTCCCACTTGAATTTTTCCTTAACAGGTTGGTCCCAACAAAAGTATGTGGATGACTTCACCTAGGAAGACACAAAACAATATAATATTATATTCTAGAGGGTTCTATTGACCCGCCTTACAACGAAGTTTTTACCTCATAATCTATGATTAACAAATACAATAGTAACATCCCAACGGAGGAATAAAGCATCTCTGATAGCTTAAAACAATAAAATACATTTAGAATATTCTTCGAAGTTACAATATTTCAACATAAAGGTTCTTGGAAAATTCCAAAAATATTAGTAGAATATGGTGCAATGTTCTACTAAATGGATAGTCATGGATTTGGATCTTGCTCTAGCTATGTCTATAAGTTTGGAGATATCAAGGCTTTGGATTTGATGTAGGCCATTTGTTTTTTATTATTTATCATTCCCCTATTGCAGTAACAATGTTAGGAGAAGATCATGTATCAACTACAAGACATGTCAATACTCATGAACTATCTCTCCACTATAACTGTTGGGCACTGTTTTTGACCCCCTTTTGCCTCTTATATAACCCTCATTTCCTTCATAAAACCTCCATTTTGAGTAGAAAGCTTTAAAGTCCATCTATAAACCATGGTTAAAGAGGTATAATGTCATTTTCTTATTAATAAATTGAGTTTTGTGATTTTTTAGGCATTTTAACTAGGATTTTTACTTAGACTACGGGATGTACTAACTTCCCGCATTTCCTCCAAGGTTGAGTAATTACAGGACAGCTAGGAGGGAAACGGAATATCAAGAATGGATCCTTAATGTCCACAGATGGATGAACATCCAACAGTCAGATGAAGTGGCCTGTGCAGATGTCGAGTCAAACAGAGTCAAATGTGGCCACCCGTTCTGCATTCAACACAAAACAAGGAACAATACTGATTTTGTGGAACTCCACGATCCTGAAGATGATCTCGTTAGCTCTAGCATTAAATTAGATGCAAGTTTGTAGCAATTTCAGTTTGAATTAGAATTTGTATAAATCAAATGCAAGACAATGAAGTTCGGATCACGATTTTGAAGAGGAACACATTTGTGAGTCCAAACTGCGTGGTATTTCTGTATAAGAGATTTTCTGGTGAATGAATATTAAATTCTAGTTCTGTAAATCTTTCATTGTGCATGGAGTAAGGCTTTGGAGGGCCCCCATCGTTGAGCTCTCGTACATTTACATTGCCGGTGTATTGATTTGATAATTGCAGCGATTTCATCTTGGTGCAAATTCTTTAATCGAGCCATTGGTATGTGTTTTCTGGTAGATTTAATTTATAGATTGCAAAACAAATTCAGTTAAGTGTTCAATTGATTTTATCAATGCTCTATTCTTTCAATTCATGGTTTAAATTGCAAATTCTATCATGTTGTATACCACCGGCAATATTGGGTAAACGTTGTTCTTCATTGAATACATGCAGAGGATATCAACCACGACCTCTGTGTATTGTTAAATGATGTTTATTTGATAGTGAGATGATAAAGAACATTTACAGATTATGAATGTTGTCTTGTAAGAGATCTTGATTGGTGAATGTGTCTTCAGCGCTGGTGGAGTTTTGCAGTTTGATCCTAGGATTTATAAATTCATTGTTTAATTAATTTTGACCTCAGTCTTTTATGCTGTCACAAAACCAATTACTGGATGCTTAACAAAGGAAACAATGAAACTACCCTTGTAAGAGGATTTTGTCTCTGTGAGCTGCAGTATCTTAGTTTATGTCAGTAGATTTATTTTTCAGTTAGCTAAATTCCAACTGAGTTCAGCTTCTCTGACCTAAACTTAGATGTGTCTCAAAGTTCACAAACCCGGTTTGATTTTAAATTCAAGTTCTGATTAACACTGATAGATCAGAGCCCAACATTTTGGTGCCGTTGCCGGGGAGGCACTGTAGGAGCAGACTTAGGAACCTTAGATTTCTGATAAAAACAAAAATTTTAAACTAAAAACACAGATTAAGTTTTACTTTTATGTCAAGGCTTAGAGACGAAAAAGGAAGATTTCGTACAAACCCCCCAAAAATAGAACTAACAGGAGCTTCTCTTCCAAAGGGATTTATCTCAACAGTTGGTAGTTCAAAAATGTCTGAGGAAGAAACGTCAAAAGGCCCAACAGCTGAGCAAAGAAGAGAATATGAGAGGATGCTAGAAATAGAAAACAAACGCAGACAGGAGAGGAGAGAAGAAGAGAGGAGACATGAAAGAGAAGAAGAAAGAGGACATGAGAGAAATGAAAAGATAGAAGAGGATCAGGAAGCCACCTTCAAATTTCCTATTTTGGACACTAGTATTATCCTAGGAGAAGATGTCAAGATGAAGAACATTCCACCCTCTGTTTTACCAAACTTTTATGGCCTAACCTCTAAAGATCCTGACTCTTTTCTGTTTGAATTCGACATTTTGTGTCGAACTTATGGGTATACTGATGATACCCATAAGCTCCGTCTTTTCCCTGCTACCCTTAAGGCAGCTGCCTTGAAGTGGTTTATGGGCCTAGGAGAACACTCTATTACTAGTTGGGATGAGATGAGGAAGATCTTTCTTCGGAAATATCAAGCCTATTGCAGATCAAAGGATCTCAAAGATGATATCTTTGGCATGACTCAATAGGAGGATGAGAGTCTAGAGGAGTATTTGGAAAGGTTCTCATATAATTTACAAAAATCTAAATACAATTCCTTAACATCAGAGATGATTAGAACAGTATTTTTGAAAGGAATAAGAGAGGAGTATTTAGATATTTTAAATGTTATGGGAAAAGGTGACATTTCTAACCTTCCATTTGATGAAATACAAGATCTATGTCAAAAATATTCAAGAGGGAAAGCTAGGACTGGAAAAAGAGACATCATTACCAAAGTAAATAAGTCTGCAAATAGTGGTATTTCTAGGGCTGAACTTGGAAATTTGCTAGAGGATTTCAAAACCGATTTATTGAGTACATTGGGCACACAGGTTGAGGTAGCAAAAACTAAGAAAAGACAAGAACAACAGGACCAACAAGAACAAGCCTTGTCCATCTTTTGTCCTAAGTGTAGAAAGAAGCACCCACTTAAAGAATGTCCTTTAAATGCTATTGAAATTTGTGGTTTATGCACTTTTAATCATAAGACTGATGATTGCCCTAGATTGAAAGAGTTGCAGGCAGTCCGAATGGAGGAAAATCAAAGCATGGAGTCTCTCTACTTCATGGGACAAAGAAGACCTTGGCAGCCACGATTCTCAGGTATGTCCCAAGACCCTATGCAACAATTTAATGCAAATTATCAAACCCCCATTCAGAACTCATGGAGTGCACGTATTCCTTGGCAAACCTGGTCTCCTCCTTTAGCCCAATCTGCTCCAAATTGGAGAGGTTATTCCCATGGTAATCAAACATATCAGCAAGCCTATTTGCAGCCATACCAACAAC
>LPNX010613395.1:29234-71085 GCA_001517045.1 Pseudotsuga menziesii
ACTAATTTTGTGGAACTCCACGATCCTGGAGATGATCTCGTTAGCTCTAGCATTAAATTAGATGCAAGTTTGTAGCAATTTCAGTTTGAATTAGAATTTGTATAAATCAAATGCAAGACAATGAAGTTGGGATCACGATTTTGAAGAGGAACACATTTGTGAGTCCAAACTGCGTGGTATTTCTGTATAAGAGATTTTCTGGTGAATGAATATTAAATTCTAGTTCTGTAAATCTTTCATTGTGCGTGGAGTAAGGCTTTGGAGGGCCCCCATCGTTGAGCTCTTGCACGTTTACATTGCCGGTGTATTGATTTGATAATTGCAGCGATTTCATCTTGGTGCAAATTCTTTAATCGAGCCATTGGTATTTGTTTTCTGGTAGATTTAATTTATAGATTGCAAAACAAATTCAGTTAAGTGTTCAATTGATTTTATCAATGCTCTGTTCTTTCAATTCATGGTTTAAATTGCAAATTCTATCATGATGTATACCACCGGCAATATTGGGTAAACGCTGTTCTTCATTGAATACATGCTGAGGATATCAACCACGACCTCTGTGTATTGTTAAATGCTGTTTATTTGATAGTGAGATGATAAAGAACATTTACAGATTATGAATGTTGTCTTGTAAGAGATCTTGATTGGTGAATGTGTCTTCAACGCTGGTGGAGTTTTGCAGTTTGATCCTAGGATTTATAAATTCATTCTTTAATTAATTTTGACCTCAGTCTTTTATGCTTTCACAAAACCAATTACTGGATGCTTAACAAAGGAAACAATGAAACTACCCTTGTAAGAGGATTTTGTCTCTGTGAGCTGCAGTATCTTAGTTTCTGTCAGTAGATTTATTTTCAGTTAGCTAAATTCCAACTGAGTTCAGCTTCTTTGTCCTAAACTTGGATGTGTCTCAAAGTTCACAAACCCGGATTGATTTTAAATTCAAGTTCTGATTAACACTGATAGATCAGAACCCAACAATAACATATATATCTTCTTGGTTGTTGACAACGATTTTCATGAAGTGATCCAACCATATCGAATCTTATCTCTTGTAGGTTTCTTCAAATTGAAGCATATGTCTTATGAGTGGGTATGCTTTCCACAATTATTACACGGATGAAGAACAAAAAAATGATGTTTCATGTGGAAAATTCAATCACAATATTGGCATGTGAAACGATGAAATAGAGTAGATGAAGATGAACTCTCATTGAGGAACCCAACCCTCTAAGACTATCTTTTCTTGGAGAAATGAGGAACGTGAACTATCACTTCCCTTGTCATATCCAAGATCGGTTTTTTCCTTGTTGTGGATGATCTTTTCCTAAGGTCTAATAATGTGCACATGAAGTTTGAGAAGAACCTCTCTATGCATGTCTTCATCTTCATTTTCTTTCACTTCTAATAGGGTTTCATTGATTTACTTATGTTCTTCTAAAGTGGCATCATTCTTATTAGAAAACCAAATGGAATCATAAAGAGGATTGTTCTGAACATGAAAAGTTGAAAATGATGATTGTCATTATGTTGGAGCTACAACTCAATTTGTATAAAATCAAATGTGTATTTTGAATCTTGCACTCAATTCTAAATATGAGTTAGGGTGATATTGTCGATCATTATTGTGTCATCAACATAGAAAAAAAGTAGAGTTTTCAGTAACTCTACCAAGACATTCATTTTTTCCATTGATAAGCTGTAAGACTCACTAAAAGTAGGGCTTCTTGCAATTCCACCCTTTCACAAACACTTGAAAAAATCGAACTTAGACAATGGAGGTGTCATTCTTAGCCGAGAATCCACCCAAGTACAATCCAGTTCAACTTTTTGTTCAATTTGATACTGTACAAAAAAGACATGAAAGTACCAAAAAATGCAATAGAACTTACAAACAAACAACAATTTGCAAGTTACACTGATAAATGTTGAATTGATGAATATTCTATACCTCATTTCTTAAATGATGATGATCTCTTCTGCAACATCTTCAGTTACAATAGTAGTAGCTTCAATCCAAACTAGTTTGAAATCTGTAACATTTCTTCATAACACTTTCATTTTAACAAAGTTTTGGAAAACAAAAGGAGGTGCAAGTCTATGCCTCTGCCATCTTAATTACAACTAAAGATTATCTATAATCTCAACTAAGACTTCATAAAAAAAAAGTCTCAATGAAGTTTTGAAATCAATACCAAGGAAGAAAATGAATAAAGACACCAATCAATATCAGCACAAACCCTATGCATCTATACCCCAATAATGATACAACTCCACTTTATGTAGCAATAACTTTGTTTAGTTTTCAAGCAAACAATGGTATGCAGTCAAGATCATCGTATAGTAGTTCCACGTTTTTTCAGGAACTCAATTGAAACACCATACAATAAAAAGGGAGGTGACAGATCAACTCCACATCTTCAAACAATAGTCTTCACATATTTATTCAAATTGGAGTCTCCACTCTCTAAGAATCTTAACATGACTCTTCAATGCAACTGAAGGCACATAATTCCACAATGAGTCTACATGCAAGTCATGATACTTGCACAAATCACACCACAATTCCGAGCTTTATATTATTTAAACAATTGAATATTTAGTTCCATGTTTCGACTCCATGTTCTTGAGATATATCAATATCTTATTCCAGGTCACCAAAAAAATTGCTCCATCCATCACTAGGTCCAAAAGAAATATATATGTTACTTCAAAATTACATTACTGACTAGATCCTCCACAATTTTGAATACTGCTCACACCAAGGGAAAGCACAATCCACACCACCGTGAAAGAGAAGTTGTTCTAAGAAGTTGAAATAAACTACAACACTTAACACAAAAGGATACCAAATCAAATGATAATTAGGGTCTGCATTCAACGCAACACCCAAACACAGTCTTCAACTGTCTCATTTCTGGCAGTTTCTTCCACCCTAGAAGTTCTTTTCAACGTTTTCATAGGTTTGAGGATCAGAACATTGGTCTGATACTATTGTTAAATGCCACATGCCACAGTGGGAAGAGATAATTGGTCAGCAAAACCAAAAAAACAAATAGATGAAGACGTGAGTAGCATTTTTGATTAAAAAATGTACATATCAAGTAACTTTGGGAAGAGATAATTGGTCAGCAAAACCAAAAAAAACAAATAGATGAAGACGTGAGTAGCATTTCTGATTAAAAAAATGTACATATAAATATAAATACTAAATACTTGAGAGATTGACCCTTGGGTTTCATATTCCAAGTAATTTCTTGAACTCCCAAGATGACAATTCACACTTTCATGTCAGTCTTGGGATATTTAAAGCTTACACATTAATGTTTCCAACAACTTGCAACGCTGATTTATTTCATGTTTATGTTATGTAGAGATTTATGTTTTTGTCAACATCCATTGAGTGTTTAATTGGCATGGCACATCCTTTCTATAATTCAATTTCGTACTAATTATCAGTCTATCCTTGCTAAGAAGTTTCAAAATAACTACAATGAAAAGGAGGAAACTAGAATGGAAGGGAAAGCGTTCTTCGATTCTCAAATAACAAAGACAACAATATTTGAACTCTCAGTCAATAAAGTCAACATAAGAATATTAATAATCAAAATTGTGATCTATATTAGATTATTGTTCAAATAAAATCAAGGTATTTTTATTTTTTATTATTAATTGATTATTCTCTCGCAGTAATTGGATTACATTGTGATTTTATAGTCTTCTAGGAAGTAGTATGTGTATGAGAATAAGTGAAAATCCTTTTTTTAATGGAAAATGTGATTTGGGATGCTGGTGTAGGTTCCACGGAAGCCATTCACAAGTTACAAAATGTGTAATATTTAATCTGTTTTCGATCGTGTACCCAATAGTGTTCTCTGTAACCATTCAAATATGAAAGTAGAGCGTACAATTTTCTATAACAATTCCGAGGAAATACTCTAAGATGGCTTAATTTAATATAATATAAGTCGGGACTCAATCCATCAACAATACAAATCTTGAAAAGATTCATTAGTGCTCGAAATCCATAGGGAATCCTTATAAATCAAGGACACAAATATGAGAATAATAAGTGCAAATAGAGAATAACATAAAATTTAAATCCTTCTTTCTACGCAGAATTACTGAACTTCTTCGCTCTCCGTTGCTGGAGCTCCAATTTCTGGTTCTTTGATCTCTGTATTTATTTCCGGTTCTGTCCACGTCTCCTTGTTTAGAACAGTTGTCGGGTCGTCCAGAGCAAGAATGTCAACTGGCAAACCTATCGTTTCAACTATTTCGGGTTTATTGCTGAGACACTGTTTTGTTATTCCCACAACTGATTCCTTCGCCCTGCAGAAAGGTACGTAGTATTAATATAAAAACTGAAGTTTAGAAAGAATCTAAAGTGAATATAAGTTTAGCCTCATATACCTATCTTTTTTGTTTCTCCTATCTTTTTTGTTTTTCGCTTTCTGGTAATTATCATGTTCGACGTCACGATGGTATTCGCAGAGACTAGAATTTTCCGCGCAGCGCTTAGAACACCTCCAATTCTTGTAATCAGAGCGTTTAGTACACCTTATATCATCTGGCAAGCTGCATTCAGCTTTCTCCTGCGGCCTGCAGAAAGGTAGTTTAGCCTCTAAGGATCTAAAGTTTAGCATCTAAGAATCTGAAGTGAAAGACAAGTTTGGCCTCATATACCTATCTTTTTGGGTCTTTGTTTTCTGTTTATTGATGTTATTCGATCTTGTATTTATTGCTGTTATTGCAGAGACATTGTCTTGCTTTCTGTACAAAGTGGCATTAATATAAGAACATTTAGGTTTAGGTTAAATCACAAGCTATTGGGATATCTGATTTATAACTAGTTAGATATACTCAAAAAGTTACTATTTTATGCTTAAAAAAATATAAAAACTGAAATTTAACATCTAAAACTGTAAAGTTAATACAGTGAAGACTAGTTTAGCCTCACATACCTTTTTTTGCTCTTGAATCTCTGGTTTCTGCCACGGATGATGTCACGATGGTGTTCGCAGAAAGCGGATTTGTCTGTGCGAGGCTTAGAACACCTCCAATTCTTGCTATCAGACTTTCTACACCTGATTTCATCTGGCAAGGTGCATTCAACATTCTCTTTCTTCATCATGATGTATTAATGGAGATGGAAATCTTTGAGTAAAGTTCGTAAGAAACGTCTGTACTCGATACCTGCGGATATGGGTTAATCACATACGGAGAGAAAGAAGAGAAACCAAGAAGTGAAACTTGTACGCTCACTTCACTTTCTCAGATAAAAATAAATACCTGATAATAACAGCTTTTTCGTGGACTTCTAATTTGAAGTTCAGAATGGCGCTCACTTTGTGAGATAAGATAAACGATAGGACTTAGGAGATACCTTATATGTAGTTGAACATTTGACCTAATAATTATTATTTTTTGTATGTGGGGTTTATTTTGGTTTGACTCTAGTTACATAGACGAATAGGTCTAGGCGGGGCGATCTCAAGGGGCTTTATATCTTTCAGCTTAACATAAGCCCTAAAAACCATAGGTATTTGATCGATTGAGCTAATTCGTAGGGCTTCTATAAACCAACGTAAATCCAAATCCTAGGCTCTATTAAGCTCCGAAACGGATCAAATCTCTTGAGGTGCAAACCTCTTCTTAGTTATCCATTCATTTGATTCAAACCAAAAGAGAAATATTTTTATTTAAGCTCCACATATAATATTTTTATTATTAATATTTAATATTTAATATTATTTATGCTAACATATAAAAAATTTATTTTGTTAGAAACGAAAATTACAACATTTCCTCATACATGGTTTTAAAACCATATGCAAGGCCCTATTACAACCATGGGTTGTTTAGAAGGCCTTGCACATGGTCTTAAAACCATTTGCAAGGCCCAACCAAACAATGTACAATAAAACCATGTGTTGTTTAGGAGGCCTTGCACATGGTTTAAAAACTATGTACAAGGCCCTCCTAAACCATGGTTTAAAAACCATGTGCAAGGCCTTCTAAATAGCCCATGGTTTTATTGTACGGGTTTGTTTAGGAGGGCCTTGCACATGGTTTTTAAACCATGTGCAACGCCAACATTTTTTTGCCGATAATTCAATTTGTTATTTTTTATTATTTTGTTAGGTAGGAACATTACAACATCTCCCCCATATTGTGTTTACTTCACCCACATACTTTTTTTACAGATAATTAAATTTTTACTTTTTTATTGTTTTGTTAGGTAGAAAGATTACAACATCTCCCCCATATTAGATTGTTTTTGTGGCCGACATTTATTTTAGCTTATAATTAGAAAATTTATGTTTTTTTACATAAAGTTACGTAATATTACAAGATGTGCCCCATACAAGATCTCCCCCATACTAGGGTGTAGAGGGTGTAGAGGGGTGTAGAGCGCCTCTCGGCGCAATTATTATTTTACTATAGTTTAATTATTATTTTTTGAATGTTATATGACGAGCATAGATCCAAATCCTAGGCTCTATTAAGAGCGGAGATGGATCAAATCTCTCGAGATGCAAACCTCTTCTTAGTTATCCATTCATTTGATTCAAACCAAAAGAGAAATATTTTTATTTAAGATCCACATATAATATTTTTATTATTAATATTTAATATTTAATATTATTTATGCTAACATATAATATTTTTTATTTTGTTAGAAACGAAAATCACAACATTTCCCCATACATGGTTTTAAAACCATATGCAAGACCCTATTACAACCATGCGTTGTTTAGGAGGCCTTGCACATGGTCTTAAAACCATTTGCAAGGCCCTACCAAACAATGTACAATAAAAACATGTGTTGTTTAGGAGGACTTGCACATGGTTTAAAAACCATGTACAAGGCCCTCCTAAAGCATGGTTTAAAAACCATGTGCAAGGCCTTCTAAATAGCCCATGGTTTTATTGTACGGGTTTGTTTAGGAGAGCCTTGCACATGGTTTTTAAACCATGTGCAACGCCAACATTTTTTTGCCGATAATTCAATTTGTTATTTTTTATTATTTTGTTAGGTAGGAACATTACAAGATCTCCCCCATATTGTGTTTATTTCACCCACATATTTTTTTATGGATAATTAAATTTTTACTTTTTTATTGTTTTGTTAGGTAGGAAGATTACAACATCTCCCCCATATTAGATTGTTTTTGTGGCCGACATTTATTTTGGCTTATAATTAGAAAATTTATGTTTTTTTATTAATAAAAATAAGGTTACGTAATATTACAAGATCTCATCCATACTGGGTTGTAGAGCGCCTCTCGGCTCAATTATTATTTTACTATAGTTTAATTATTATTTTTTAAATGTTATATGACCAACGTAGATCCAAATCCTAGGCTCTATTAAGCGCCCAGATGGATCAAATCTCTGGAGGTGCAAACCTCTTCTTAGTTATCCATTCATTTGATTCAAACCAAAAGAGAAATATTTTTATTTAAGGTCCACATATAATATTTTTATTATTAATATTTAATATTTAATATTTTTTTTTAACAGAAACAGAAAAGAGAATTATATTAACAGGCTGTGCACAGCCATTCATTACAGCAGAAGGAGGAAAATAAATGCCGGCAGTTCAAGATTTCTGCATAACTGGCATGTCTGGAGAGTTTCCCATAAAAGATAGCATGTGGTCTTTTCATGATTACAAAATATCTGGGTAGTATATACCTTCACAAACTGTCTACAGAGCAAGATGCAAAAAAACATAATCCATACAAAAAAGAAATGATAAACGAGAGACAAAGTTAAATGCCTTTCATTTCCTGAGGCTGCAGAACCGATTCTTCTTCCTCCATGGGTTGATCAATTGCTTCGTTGACTCCCTTTACCCTGCTTTCCTGGTTCATTGAGATGAACTTCTCAAGGTCTTCTTCTATACGTTCAACCCGTCCCAGCAGCTCGTGCATGTTGCTCTCTATATCATCAGTTCTAGCACCCAGGTTACTAATATCCAGCGATGTGCGACTCACAGACTCCCCAATTCCTTTAATTTCCTTGGCCATTTCCTTATTGTCCATCACCCCTATAGCTGTCATCTCGTGCAGCCTTCGAAGATTTTTCTTTATGTCCATAAGCCCTGCATTATCCCCGTAGTGAGCCATCTCTCGATTGTCAATCGAAATAGCAATTCTAGAGAACTGAAAGTGCAGAAGATAATCTGAACAGTCCTGGTTCGCGCCCCAGCTCCCTGAAGAAACCTTCCGAAGGTCGAATATTTCTTGTTGCAGAGCGGAGACAGTCTGACTGTCTGAACAATACAACGTTCCCAAGGCGTCTTTCTGCCAGCCAGAACAATGGCAGCCAAAAACCCTGTCCAAATTGTCTTCTCGAAGAGGAGAAGTGTCAACTTGGCTACCGGTACCCAAGAAGGCTGTAGGATAACAGCAATTACAGCAAAGGAAGGAAGACAGTGTGAGACGCTCTTTAACAAAATCCTGAATTAGGGGGAACACATGCCAGGGAATTCCCAGCAGTCTTCCACCCCCCACTCCGGCTACCACATTCAGCAGGAAATTCACAAAACCAGGAGAGTCGTGACCCAAATCCAAAATGTTACAATGAGACAAGTCTGAGCTATGGAGCGGCATAATGAACAGGATGGAGAGCCAACGATCGTATGAGAGGAGAGGGTAATAAATTGAGAGCCTGTGAGTCTTTAATTCACCTGGAGCCATGGGGGAGGGATCAGTCCACGCGGCCTGCGAAGGAGGGCATGCAGGACTTAACATTAAAAGCGAGAAGCCGCCAGGGAGAGTGTTGATATGATGGCCAGGTAGAGCGGGGGTGATGAGGAAAGAGAGGCGAGAGACAGAGGGAAAGGGGAGAAGGAGGGGGGGAAAGAAGGGGAGGATGCTAGGTGTGAGGGGGGGGAAAAAGGCCAACGGGAGGTAGGATAAAAGATCATAAAAACACCAATGTTGTTTTCCAAAGTTTAAAGGCTTCTCTTTAGAGTTTTGCATGAAAGGACGAGGAGAAGGACGAAAGCTTCTTGTCATGGAATGAATTTCAGAGAGGGAGGACCATCATCCTGGCTGTAGAGGCCTTGTGAGATCCTGGCACCTATGTTAGCCATGGTATCAGCTTCCTTATTGTTGTGACGAAGAATGTGATAAATCTCAGAGGAATGAGGCAAGAGATGCTTAGCTTTTTTATATAATCGACGACATTTAATGTCTCCTGAAGGATATCCATTGATCATCTTATAGATGACGTGCCTGGAATCTCCAAATATCAGGACCTTATGAAGCTTTTTGTCTCGAATGAGTTGGAGACCCTGGAGAAGTGCCATCCATTCGGCTTCATTATTGGTTCTAGAGCCTAAGCCCCAAGCAAATCTTTGCTCCACTTGTCCCCCGGGATCCAATAAGATCCCACCCGCGCTGCCACCCCTGTTTAATATTTAATATTATTTATGCTAACATATAATATTTTTTATTTTTTTTTAGAAACAATTCCCCATACATGGTTTTAAAACCATATGCAAGGCCCTATTACAACCATGGGTTGTTTAGGAGGCCTTGCACATGGTCTTAAAACCATTTACAAGGCCCTACCAAACAATGTACAATAAAACCATGTGTTGTTTAGGAGGCCTTGCACATGGTTTAAAAACCATGTACAAGGCCCTCCTAAACCATGGTTTAGAAACCATGTGCAAGGCCTTCTAAACAGCCCATGGTTTTATTCTACAGGTTTGTTTAGGAGGGCCTTGCAATTCAATTTGTTATTTTTTATTATTTTGTTAGGTAGGAACATTACAACATCTCCCACATATTATGTTTTTTTTATCCACATACGTTGTTTTACGGATAATTAAATTTTTACTTTTTTATTGTTTTGTTAGGTAGGAAGATTACAACATCTCCCCCATATTAGATTGCTTTTGTGGCCGACATTTATTTTGGCTTATAATTAGAAAATTTATTTTTTTTATTAATAAAAATAACGTTACTTAACGTTACATAAAGTTACATAATATTACAATATCTCCCCCATAAAAGATGACCCTTATACTATGTTTTATAAGTTAATTATTTTATTTTATTTTATTTTAAATATTATATTAAGATAAGCCTTATATTATGTTTTTTTATGGAGATGAAAAAAAAAGCTCGTTTATATTATGTTTTATATTAATAATTAATAAAAGTTAATTATTTTATTTTTATTTTTTTAAATATTATATTAAGATAAGCTTTATATTATGTTTTTTTATGGAGATGATAAAAAAAAGTTGGTTTATATTATGTTTTATATTAATAATTAATAATTGTGGTTTATATTGTGTTATAAAGCATAATGTAAAATATATCAATAACATAAAGGATAAAATAAAGAAAGTTTAGAGACTTTGAACTTCATTTTCTATCTAACTACATCATATAATAAAGTTACTTGCTTAGTAATTTTATTTTCCTCTCTTTCTCTCTCCCCCTTCCTCCCTCTCTCTCTCTCTCTCTCCATTTTCTAAGGTCTCTTTCTCCTTTATCATTCTCTCTCTAGATATTTCTCTCCTCACACTCTCTCTCACCCTCTTTATCTCCCCCTCTCTCTCTTCTCCACTCCTCCCTTCCTTTATCTCTCCCTATGTTTCCTTACCTATACCTTTATCACGGTCTACCTCTCACTCTCCATTCCTCTGTCGAAACCTTCTCTCCCGCACTATCCCCCTCTTTTCCTCTCCATCTCCCTCTCTATATTCTCTATCTCTCTCACTCTCCCTCTTCTTTATTTCTACCTCTCTCTCTCTCTCTCTTGTTGTCTCTTTGACTCTCTCGACCACCATCACTCTCTAACATTTTCACTCTCCCTCTGACACTTAGATACCTCTCTCATACTCTCTTCCCCAAAATTCTCTCTCTACTCCTCCCTCTCTCACACATCATTTCTCCCTCTATTTCCCTCTGTATTCCCCTATCTCCTCCCCATCTCTCTCTCTCTCTCCCCTAAAATGATCTCTCGCTACCGGCCCTCCCCCTCTATCTCTCTATCCCTTCATAATCCTCGATTTTCACCTCTAAACTCTAAATGTTTCTTCTCTTACTATCAACCCTCTCTACATCTACCCCTATCCCTCTACGACTCTCTCCACCACCACCACTCTCTCACACTCTTGTTAGAATTTTGACAATGGTTATGTTACATCTTCAAACAATTCGCAACATAATACAATAACCATATACAATAGGATGAAAGAAACACAAGCACACCTAAACAAGAGCATGTAAATATTTTCATCTAGGAAACCCTAATAGGGAAAAACAACCTAACAAACTTCTTAAGTATATATTCTATTGATGTAATTGTAACTTCGGAATGTATTCACTTGTATTTCTTATGTATTGTACCCCAATGTTTATTCTGGGAAGTGTTTATAATGTAATTGAGTCATGTCATGCCTCGATGTTCTGATTGGGAGTTTCTATAATGTAAACAACTCATGTCAATTCAATGTGGGTAACTATCCTATTGTTTAAGGGTTAAAGTCCTCGCAGTTCCGGGGCCCTAGGGTTGTTAGACTCAACTTGTGAAGTTGGCCCTAGTGAGTTATTGTCAAGTCAGGAATTAGTATAAATAGAGAGTGAGCCTCTATATTTATCACACACACACTCACACTCAGTTGTAGCGCATAGTTGAGGGAGAAGAAGTTGTTGGAGCTAGAAAGAAAGAGGCCACTGCTGTCGGGAGATCATCTTACTATTTTGGGTTTTACTTTTGGTGTTGATTCTATCTCTGAGAAAGTTGCGAGGTTTTTTTCATTTATGGTTTTTCCAAGGAAAAAGACTGTGCTCATTGTCTCTTGTGCTTGATTGTTGTGCTTGTTATTCTCTCAGTTAAAGATCCTAATATAATGCTAGCTTAATGTTAAAAATCTAACATAGTGTTAGAGCTAAATTGAGAAGAAAACACTATGCAGCTATGGGAACTAGGGCTTCCTACTTTTTGGATCTCTCCCCACAGATTTTTAGTAAAAGAAGGTTGGGATGACTCTCCTCCCTAGGGCACATCTTTTTGTCGAAGCAGAATCTGATTCTGAGCTTTTTCAGTTTTGGACCGACACTACTGCTGGAAATTAGGGCTTTTCACAGAAGTGGAATTTTTGAGTGAGCCTAGGCCTGGATTGACCTCCTCCTCAAAATCAAAGTTTGGAGATCAATATCAAAGCATTTGGTTGGACAGAACTTTGGAAAAGTCAAACCCTAATCTGCTCCTGAACCAGCACTCCAGAAATTCAGCTCCAAATCGAGATCCGACATCTTGACCTGGTAAGATCTAAATCTTTCATATTTCCATTTGAGGTTCTTATTTAAGATGTCTCATCATACCAAGCTTGATTAAAAGCTTGAGGGAGATGATGACTTCCGAGCCTAGAAGTATAGGATCTCCCTCGTCCTGGAAGAAAATGAGTTGGACTCCTACATTAATGACGAGATTTTAGTTCCAGAGGAAGATGAGGCTAAGGCCTTACATAAAAAGAAGTTAGTTATGGAAAAGAAGATTATTGTTGATTCAATCAAGGATCACGTCATACCACAGGTGTCCTCCCTTAAGACACATAAAGCTATGTTTGATGCCCTAACCAAACTATTTGAAGGGAAGAACATAAACTGGCAGATGAATCTAAGGAACCATTTGAAGAATGTAAAGATCCAAAATGAGGAGACCATCCAGTCATACTTCACAAGGGTGTACCAGATCAAAAAACAACTTGAAGCAGTAGATGAAGAAGTGGAGAATGCAGAAATTGTGATGACAACCTTGAATGGTCTCCCTAGGTCATGGGATTTTTTCATCCAAGAAATCTGTGCTAGGAAGAAGCTAATCAAGTTCAGTAGACTATGGGAAGAATGTTCACAAGAAGAAGCTTGAATAGCAGCTCGATAAGAAATTATGGGAAGTGAAGATCAAGCTCTCACAGTACACACCAAGAAAGGCAGAAGGGAAAACCATCATCACCAAGGTAAGCATTCTCATCAGAAAATTAATTTTGTAAAAAGGGATCCATCAAAACTCAGATGCTATACATGTGATGAAAGAGAACACTTTGCTAGAAGTTGTCCCATGAATAAGAGTGGATTCAAGAAGAAGAAGAACTCCAAAAGAAGACATCATGCTCACACTACTGAGGATGATGATCCTCCTAGGAAGAAAGTAAAACAAGAAAGAGAAGACTCTTCAAGCGATGAAGAATATGTTCTAATATCCGCTCTCATGGGAACTTTCACTCATCGAAGCAAAGATTGGCTTATAGATAGTGGGGCTTCCAAACACATGATAGGATTCAAGGAATCTTATAAGAAACTATCCGAACATAATTCACCCCATAAGGTGAAACTTGGGGATGAATACCATAAAAGGTAGTGGTGAATCCTCATACAATCTAGACTCTAGAAAGTCTATGAAAATGAAGGATGTCTTGTTTGTACCAAGACTAAAGAATAATCTTCTCTCCATATCGACACTGAATGAAAAAGGCACGAGGGTTGCATTTGTAGATGGCCAAGTCCTCATGTGGCCAAGGGGAAAGACTATTGACGATGCAATAGTAATTGGAGAACAAGAAGGAGGATTATACAAATTGAAGGGCCATCTAGAACAAGCTTTGGTCCATGAAACAGTAGAGCCAAATGAACTTTGGCATAGAAGGCTTGCACATGTGCACTATAGAGCACTACCACTTGCAAGCAAAGTTGTTGAAGGTCTTCTAGAAATTCAAGCAAAACATGAAGGAGTCTGCAAAGGATGTGTGAAAGGAAAGAACATAAAGAAGACATTTCCAAGTAGAAAAAGCAAAGAAAAAGGAATCTTAGAAATCATTCACTCCATTTTATGTAGTCCAATGTCATCCATTTCTTTAAGCGGGTATGTATACTATGTTTCTTTTATTGGTGATTATTATAGGAAGACATAGATATACTTTATGAAGAACAAAGATGAAGTTTTCAGCAAGTTCAAGGAATTCAAAGCCTTGATCGAGAACCACACAGAAAAGAAGATCAAGACCTTTTGATCAGATAATGGCGAAGAATTCACATCAAATGAATTCAAAGAGTTATGCAAAGATTCAGGGATTAAGAGGGAGTTATCCACTCCATATAATCCACTACAGAATGGGGTTGTAGAAAGGAATAATAGAACTATCATGGAAGCTACAAGAGAAATTATTCATGATCAAGATATTCCCATGCATCTATGGGCAGAAGCTGCCAGAACATCGGTGTATGTACAGAACCGTAATCCACATAGAGTACTCGAGATCAAGACACCTGAAGAAGTCTTTTCCAGCAATAAACCAAAAGTCATCCATCTTAGAATATTCGGCTGTCTAGTGTACATACACATTCCTAAAGAAAAGAGGACAGAGTTAGATCATTCAAGAAAGAAGGGTATATTTGTGGGATACTCTAAAAGCTCGAAGGATTATAGAATATACTTCCCAGGATTCAAGAAGATTGACCTTAGCCGAGATGTAACATTTCACAAAGAATCAGCTTGCAACAAATCCAGAAAGAGATGTGCCGAAGATCCTGAAGAATCAGAAGCACCCAGAATTCATGACACAACCATGAACGAAGAAACTCAAGAAGAAGATAGAGAATTCGAAGAACCTCAAGAACCTATAGATCCACCTCAGGAGAAAAATCCTCACAAGAGGAAACCTGCTTGGGTACGAGAAGCTATCCAAGGTGTAGAAAGATATGGGGCTCCAGAAGAGGATCACCGAGAAATAAAGAGGACCAGGTCCTACTCCGGGTATGTATATTTATTGTGTGACTTTATCAATAAAGAACCTTCCAACTATGAAGAAGCGACAGAACGAAAAGAGCGGAAGGATGCCATGATCAAAGAGTATCAATCGATCATGAAGAATGATGTTTGGGATGTTGTCCCAAGACTAGAAGGGAAGTCTGTTGTAACTTCTAAATGGATCTACAAGATTAAGCATGCTGCAGATGGTAGCATAGAGAAATATAAAGCAAGATTCATGGCTCGTGGCTTCTCATAGAAAGAAGGAATAGATTATGAAGAAATATTTGCACCTGTAGCCAGATACGCTTCCATCAGATCAGTACTTGCTCTGGATGCAGTGATGAAATGGAAGATACACCAAATCAATGTCAAGACTGATTTCTTGAATGGTGTAATGGAAGAGGAAGTGTATGTGGAGCAACCACTCAATTTTGAGACACATGGCAGGGAGTATCATGTGTGTAGATTGAAGAAAGCCCTATATGGTTTGAGACAGGCACCCAGGACATGGCACGATAGAATTGATGGATTTCTATCCAGTTTGGGATTTACCAAAAGTAAAGTGGATTCCAACCTTTACTACAAGGTTGAAGATGGAAACCTAGTGATGCTACTACTATATGTAAATGATCTGCTTGTAACAGGTATGGATGGGTTGATTGCTAATACGAAGAGGAAGCTTGCTGTCGAGTTCAAAATGAAGGACTTGGGTATGATGCACTATTTTCTAGGCATGGAGGTGTGGTAGAATGCGGATGGAATCTCCCTCGGGTAAGGGAAGTATGTAGTAGAGATCCTGAAGAGGTTCGGGATGATGGACTGCAAGGCGATGACTACACCTATGGCATCAAACCTAAAGCTATTGAGTGATGCTTCATTAGAAGCGCTTGATGCTATGATGTATCGTCAAATGATTGGGTCCTTGATGTACCTAACAAATACGAGACTAGATATTTGCTTTGCTGTGAACACCTTCAGCCAGTTCCTGATAGATCCGAGACATGTTCACTTGATTGTTGCAAAGAATATTCTGAGGTACCTGAGGGGTAAAGTTGATTATGGGATCAAGTATGATGCGAATCAGAAGATTAACCTGGAGGTTTATGTTGATTCAGATTGGGCTGGGAGTGCCATCAATAGGAAGAGCACTTCAGGGTGTTGCTTCAGTATGGGATCAGGTGTGATCTCTTTGTTTAGCAGGAAGCAATCCTATGTGGCACTAAGTACAGTTGAAGTAGAGTATGTCACAACTTGTTCAACTAGTTGTGAGGTAGTATGGATGAGGAAGCTACTATATGATTTATCTGATCTCTAGTTAGATGCTACTTGTATATATTGTGACAACCATAGTTGTGTGAAGTTTTTAGAGAACCCGGTGTTCCATGACAAGTCGAAGCATATCGATATCAAGTATCACTATATCAAGGATATGGTGCAGAGAGGAGCAGTGAATCTCCAGTATGTTGTGATGGACGAACAGATAGATCATGTGTTGACAAAGCCATTAGCTAGAGTGAAGTTTGAGTAATTCAGGGAGAATCTTGGTGTTCTCTAGATCGAGTTTCCATCCAAAAGGAAGTGATGAGTTCATGAGCCATTCTGACATGGTGAGAGGATTGGTTCCTTCCATGGCCAGATGTAAGGGATGATCCATTCTGTCATGGTGAGAGGATTGGTTCCTTACATGTCAGATGTGAGTGCTGAACCATTCTGATGTGACTGTAGGATTGGTTCCTACATGATTAGATATAAGCGTTGAATGTCGTTCTTGGAATGGAGGCACCTGATTAGTTACCAGGAAATCTCAGTCTAGGACTAAGGGCCATTCTAATGTGACTGTAGGATTGGTTCCTACATGATCAGATGTGAGTATAGAGCAGGATTTCTAACATTGGTTGTCAAATGTAAGTGCAAATCCCTTTCGGCATGGAGGACTGGTTCCTCGCATGGTCGAATATAAGTGCTGATCTTTTCTGACATTGGTTGTTAGATATGAGTGCTGATCCTTTCTGACATTGGTTGTCAGATGTAAGTGCATAGTATTTTGGCATGGAGGATTGGTTCCACGCATGGTCGAATATAAGTGCTGATCCTTTCTGACATTGGTTGTCAGATGCAAGTGTAGATCCTTTCAGCATGGAGGATTGGTTCCTTACATGGTCGAATGTAAATGTTGAGCCTTTCTGACATTGGTTTTCATATATGAGTGCTGGGCCTTTCTGAGAGGGTTGTGGGATGTGTTCTCACATGGTCATATGTGAGTGCTAGGTGTGCCTTTTTTATATGATTATAGTATCAGTTCCTACATGATCAGATATAAGTGTTGGGTGGGCCATTTTGACTTAGGGTCAAATATAAGTGCTGGAAAAAGACCTACATGGAGGCTAGGGCTACAACCAGCATGAAAAAGGGTTGGCTCTACAGAACTTCTTGTGACAAGAAGAATCAAGAGATAGCACTCGTAATGATGATACAACATAGATGTTCCAGAGCTAGAGATGATACAGATCGAATGATGATCTAGATCCATATGAGGATGACTTGAAGATGAATATGAATTGAAGATGACGAGGACTTGATGATGATCTAGATGATACAGAGAAGAAGAATTGTGCTGATAAATTGTGTCGAGAGAATACCTTCCTAGTTAAGAGGGAGTGTTGATGTAATTGTAACTTCAAAATGTATTCACNTAGTGTTTATTTCGAGAAATTTTTGTAATGTAATTGAGTCATGTCATTCCCTGATGTTCCAATCAGGAGTTTCTATAATGTAAACAAGTCATGTCAAGTCAATGTGGGTAACCCTCTTATTGTTCAAGGGTTAAAGTCCCCGCAGTTCCGAGGCCCTAGGGTTGTTAGACTCACCTAGTGAAGCTGGCCCTAGTGAGTTATTGTCAAGTCAGGAATTAGTATAAATAGAGAGTGAGCCTCTCTATTTATCACACACACACTCACACTCAGTTGTAGCACATAGATGAGGGAGAATAAGTTGTTGGGGCTAGAAAGAAAGAGGCCACTGCTATCAGGAGATCATCTTACTATTTTTACTTTTGGTGTTGATTCTATCTCTGAGGAAGTTGTGGGGTTTTCTCCATTTATGGTTTCCCCAAGGAAAAACATTGTGTTCATTGTCTCTTGTCTTTGATTGTTGTGCTTGTTATTCTTTCAGTTAAAGACCCTAATATATGATAGCTTAATGTTAAAAATCTAACATATTTGTTAGTAAGTACAATGTATTCTAGTACAATGCAAGAGCTAAATGCTCTTCCACACAAAGATCTCAAGAATAAGGCAAGATAGAAAATCCAATAATAATATTTCTTCTCTAAGAAACTACTCTTCTCCCAAGAAAACATGATCTTCTTCATCTCTCACTAGAGAACTTGCTTGATTGCTTGATGTGTCCAAACTTTGGGAGTGCCTCCCCTGTTTATGCTTAATTTCCAAGTGACTTTTCCTTATATGGAAACCTTTATAATTTGCTAGGTCCGACTTCACATTAGTACAATATAATATGTTATTTCCAGATTCTTTTGGGATGACCCAATTGAAAGGGTTTACATTGGTTGTTTCATGGTACTTTACATGATTGATTACAATAATAATATCCCAAAAGGTAGTACAATAATAATGCAATAATGGAACACCAATATTACAAGAAGAATATCTTCCAAATCTACACAATCTTCAAAAATCCCTCTTAACATGGAAGGTATTCTTCTAACATGATCATCATCACGGCTGTTGAAAATATGTGCTTACACCATTGATTACTAACATCTCTCGAATCTATACATCATAATAATTTCTCTCTAATATCAAGTCATAAAGTGGGTACAACCCAAGAATACAAACTACGTCACTATGTCACTACCTGCATTACCACACTATCACTTGTGAGTGAGTCCTAGGAGCACAAATTACATCACCAAGTGACTACCTTCCATGACATCACATCCATATCATCTTGTAAGTGTATACTAGGAATATAAATTATGTCACACATAGTGACTACCTCCTATCACAACACATCATGTGGAGAACAGCCTAGGTCTGTAACCTGCATCTTCGCAACACGACACTCATGAGTGTAGCCTAGGAATATACATTATTTCATACACAGTGACTACATGCTACCACATCAGCTCATGTGGATATCATCCCAAGTACACAACTTGTGTCTTTGCACATGCATCCATGCTTACCATAGCACCAACAATTAGGATAGCTTAATTGCATCACTAATGTGACTACCTGCTACATACTGCATACTAATGTGACTACCTACCTACTACATACTCACACACAATGAATACCTACTACCAAATCACATCGCATGGATAACATCCTAGGTTCATAACTTGTGTCCTCGTACATGTGCTATGGTACTCACTACTCCCTCTTTCGATGGACATCAATCTAGAAAACTCCAAGCTTGTCCATGAAGTACTCAAACTTCACTATTGACAGAGGCTTAATCAATACATCGAGTATATTCTCATATGTCACCACATACTAGAGCCTCATTGATCCTCTCCACATGATATCCCTAACATAGTGATACCTGATCTCGATGTGATTCGACTTGTCATGAAACACTAGGTTGTTGAACATCTCCACATAACTCTAGTATTTTGCAGAAAATACAAGTCACCTCTAACTCGAGATCAAACAATTATTCAAGTAGCTTCACAAGCCACACTACCTTTCAACTAACTAAATACATTTCAATGTATTCTTCCTCAAGTGTACATAGCTCCAAACTCACTTGTTTCCAAGAAATCATGCCAAACCCCAAACTGAAGCAAAATCCAAAAGTGTTCTTCTTATATGTAACACTACCAACCCAATATGAGTAAACATAGCCCTATAGGAGAATCCTCTGATCTGTCGCATATATGGTCCCATAATCAATCATGCCCTTTAGGTACCTCAACACATGCTTTGCAACAATCAAGTGAACACGTATTCTATTTACAATGTACTAACTCAATGTGTTCACTGCAAAGCCTATATACGACCTCGTGTTCATCAAGTAAATCAATGAACCAATCATCTTCCTATAAGTTGTGGCATCAATTGTATCAGAAGTAGTATCACATAACAACTTCAAGTTTGATTCCATCAGTGTAGCCATGACCTTGCAATCCATCATCCCAAATCTATTAAGGATATCTACCATGTATTTTCCTTGGCTAAGGAAAATATCATATGGATTCTACCACAACCAAAGACCTATGAAATAGTGTATCATACCAAGGTCTTTCATCTCTAACTCTATGGCAAGCTTCTTCTTTATTTTTGCAATCAACTTCTCCTCACCTGTTAGGAATATCTCATCTACATACAACATTAGTATCATTGGTTTCCCATCCTAAATCTTGAAGTAAATAATGGAATCTTCTGTACTCTTGGTAAATCCCAAACTCGTCATAAATACATCTATCATGACGTATCGTGTAGTAGGTTCCTATTTAAAACCGTACAAGTCCTTCAATTTCCACACATGTGTATGTTTGTCATGTGTCTCAAATCCTAATGGTTTCTTCACATACACTTCCTGTTCATGAGGGGAGACATCTAGTATAACTCTAAACATATCCCTAAGATATTGAGTTAAAAAACCCTTTCCATGGATAGAGACTAAGTGATAATGTCTCTTAATCATCTTCCAAAATCTATGTTGTAGTCACTCACTCTAAAGAAGAGCTTTCCTTCTTTCTTTGTAACTAAGCACCATGCTCCCTCTTTATCTGGTCATCCTACACAAGAGTGATTGATAGCCTTCACTACTGCTGATGTTGTATGTGTCCATCTATATCATCTCTCATCAAATAGCTCTACTGGTTACCAAGATCGTCCATCTCGAACTCTATTGCAGGTTCCCTATTGCACCCATTCATGAGATACTCGTCTTCTATAACCAACCATCTTCAACATAGTAACAAAGGTTGAAATATGAATCACTCTAGGGGATATTCAATCTCTTCATGTAACTTTATGTCCTATCCCTTATGTTCCTTCTAAGTCTGTACAAATCCTTCTTCAATTTTTACTCATGTGATTCTCTGTAGTAAGTCTCACGTCATGGGGATTGCTTGATATATACTTCTACTTGGATTACACCATCTATTTAGTGTAATATCAATCACTGAATATTTGATTGAAGTGTGTCTAGCCACTAGATAAAATGTCTTGTCATAATTGACTCCCTCTTTCTGAGAGAAACCATGAACCTTTCTTTTGTGCTTCTCCAGTATGCTTGAATCTTGTGAATGAAGGCTAGTGTTGACTAATAATCACTTGTTCTTTGGAACAAGTCTCATCATCCTTCTCTTGTAGATCAATGTACATTATATTTCTTACAAGTCAAATTCAGTTGTATGATTAGTAACATTTCATAATCATCAAACCTTATTGATATTATAATGACACTACATAAATAACGCACTTATGCAACCATTTAAGCCAATTATTTAGTGCAACATTCACCCATATCCTGTATACATATGATAACTCTCTAGATTCCTTCCATCTCTACCATAACATAATTAAGATCTTGCACTACTCCCAACGTGTCAACAAAGAGGTTTCATTCTAGATAAGCAATAATGCCTCATGGAATGTTGTGCATCAGCATAGGCTACTTACCCATCACATGCATATTAGTAGCATATCGATCATTAATGAATTTACTCTTATATGCATGATACACTTCCTAAATCTAGGAACATAAATATGTACACAACTGAACAATATCATTCAAACAATTAGATATCCAGGAAATGACAATTCAAATACTTGTCTTTGATTGTTTGGATAAATCCCTCTCAAACTATGTCCCCTTGGAAAAATAGTTGGAGTCTCTGGAAACATACTCTACTTCGTCATCTGATTCTAAAAACCCATACCCATGTTGCTCACGGTTGACAATTCTAAGTGATCCAGTATTCATAGTTCAATCGCTATTGTTTATAGTGTCGGATCTGAGTGTCCCTTATTATTTAACACTAACCATGACCGCATCACCAATGTGTGTGTGTGTGCATGCGTGTGAATAGGAGGTTCTTCTTCAATACATATTTCATCTTCATAGGTTTTCCATAATTCAATCTTGTAGGAGATTTCTCCTAACCCTTTATTAAGAGTACTTATAATTATCATGAGCTTCACCTTATGAGGTGAATCCTTCAACTTGTGAGACTTACTCTTCTTTTAAACAATATTCTATTTCCTTCTTTTGAACATTTTCATCATCTTTTATGGTATGAGCATTATACATCTTATTCTTTCCTTTATTGGTATGAACTTTTGCATGGGGGAAATTTCTTGCAATGCATCGCAATTTGTAATAAGAATAAAATATTTATTTTGAACAATATTTGTTGGACCTATGAGCCTTATGATACTTCATTGATTTCTTGTGATAATTATATTCCTTCTTGAAATTCTCTTTCTTTGTATGTGCCACTAACGCTTGATTACCATCTTCACCCATATTTTCAATCTAGATTATTCAATTTAATTTCCAATAGTTTCAAGATATTATTTGATTAATGGACCCTTGTAAATTTGGATTTCTTGGTCTCTGAAATTTTCATCTTCACATCGTTGAGTGGAGTTCTCAGGGTCATCTTGCTATTAATGTTCTTCTATTGATACAATCTAGTCAAGGAATCAAACATATTATTGGGAGTCTTGAAGGAGGAAAAATGTGGGATCAAGTTATCCTTGATGTATTCAACAATGATCCTCTTTTCCATGACCATATTCTTCTTTTGTGTAGCTTTGTCTTCATCTCCCTATGGCTCTGCAAATTTTTCCTTGACATAGTTTTGCAAGCCATGTTTTTCTTGTATGAGAAGCACTCTATACTCCCATGCTAAAAAATTCTCAACTCCTTCAAGCTTTTCATGAAGCTTGGTATTGTTTGTCATCTTGATAAAATTATAATCTCAGATGGAATTAAATATAATAGTTCTGACCAATAGGGATGCAACATCCAAGTGCTAGGTTCAATCACTTCTAAAACATGATTTCTAGTTGATCTAGGGTTTTCCATAAAAACCCTATTTTTTTTAGAGTTGGAATCTTGAAAATCTAATCCATGGAAAATATGTGTCTCCTGAAGAGAAATTGAGCAAAGATACTTTTCTTCCGGATATGTGGACAAAAATGTCAAAAATTTAATGCCCTATTTTTTCCTGAGTAGTAGTTATAGGGGAAAAAATCAAAATCCTTAGATATGAGTTCTTCATGCACATAAATATGCACCCTACTATGGTGATTTGGAGAATGTTTTGGTCAAGTCCAATTGGTGTACAAAAATTATTAAAGTGTGGAGCTCTGATTCTTGATCCTGATAGTTTTTAGGTTAATACCGAAAAACCACAAAACTGGAATCTTCCTCCATAGAAATATGCAACTTTATAGGACAACTTCAATGATTTAAAAGTCAATATTGATTTGTGGATAGAGGGTAAAAAACATGGATCCTTAATATTTTTCAGTTGAATTCTTCCAGGATGGCTCTAATACCAATGTTAGAATTGTATATTTTAACAATGGCTATGTAAGATATTCAAACAATTTGTAGCATAATACAATAACCATATAAAATAGGATCACTAAAAGAAAGAAAAGCACAACAAAAAAAGAGAACACAAATATTTCCCTTTAGGAAACCCTAATAGGGAAGAAACCTAACAAACTTCTTAAGTATAGATTCATCAGTAAGTACAATGTTGTCTAGTACAATCCAAGAGATAAATGTTCTTCCACACAAACATCTCGAGAATAAGACAAGATAGAAAACCCAAGAATAAGATGTTTTCCGAAAGAATATTTTGTTCTCTCAGTCATGCTTGTTTTTCTTCTTTTCTTAGTAGAAAACATGCTTTCTTACTTGGTATGTCCAAATTTGGGGGGAAACTCCCCTATTTATACTTGTTTTCCAAGTTACTTTTCTTTATAGGGATGAATTTCTAATCTTCCAGGGATGACTTCACATTGGTACAATATAATATGTTCTTTCTAGATTCTTTTGGGTTGTCCCAACTGAAAGGGTTTACATTGGTTCTTTCAAGTTACTTTACATGATTTATTACAAAAATAATATCTTGAAATGGAGTACAATAATAATACAACAATGGAACACATCAATAATACAAGAATAATATCTTTTCAAATTACAGAAACTTCAACAACTCTTTCTCCCTCTCACTCTCTACCTTTTTCTCTCCTCCTACCTTTATCCCCTCCCTCTCTATCACACCCTTTCTCCCTATCTATCTCTTACCCCATATTCCCCTATCATCTTCCCCCTTTATCTATTTTTATCCCCTCGTTCTCTCTCCCTCTAGCTCACCTCCTCTCTCCCTCTCCATTATATCTCCCTATATTTTTCTTTATGTCTAACTTTATCACTCACTCCCTATCACTCTATACCTCTCTCTCTCTACACCTTCTCTCTCACACTATCCACCCTTAATTACCCATCTCGAGTATCCCTCTCTCTCCTCTATCTCTCTCCCTTTTCTTTATCCCTACCTATCTCTCACTCCCTCTTTTACTCTCTCTAATTATTAATCTTAGATAACTCTTTTGCTCTTTCTCTCTCCCCCTCCCTCTATTGATGTTTGGGAAAATATGAAGATATTTGAACATTAAAACCTTTATTGTATAGATACTAAACAATAGACTCAATGGAATATTCAGTCACAGAAAATCATTCATCCACAACACAAGATATACCCTGGGGAAAATCCTCAAAAGAGGAGGAAAAAACCCAGCTATACTTCAGAGTAAGATAGATTGTACATAATGACTTTTACACGATAGAAGATTGTCTGATTATAAGTAAGAACAAGGAGAAATAGATACTAGAGACCAATTGTATCAACTCTAATGAACTTTCCATGTTCATAGTACATTAATAAGAATACAAAACTACTTCCATGCAAATAATATAAAATGGTTGCATTCCTTTTGTGCTACATGCACCACAATTGCGCAATTTCCTTCTTGGAATAATCAATTCTTACATTCAAATATTCATCATGCACAACTAATGTGCCATACCTTCCATCATGGACATTAACTGAACTTTAAATAACATGAGTGAACTCTATATCTAACTAAACTTTATGAACACTTAGTTAATAGGATAACTTAAGTTTCATAGTTCTTTGACTCAAGTGTTGTCATGCAAAACACTTTATAACCGAAGTGTCATATTTTACTTTAACTAAAGTGTAAACACTTTATTTAACTAGTCCATATTTATTTACACTTAGTTTAATTGAATCATTCTAATTGATGAACACTACGATCTTCTTTACTTAACCGATTCCATACATTTATATTTCAACCGATTCTCTAATTGAATCATTGATTGAGGAAAACATATTTAATTGAAGCTTTATAAATTGAGTTAACTTAATCATTGGCAATTATGAATTCTCTTTCTCTTTCTCTATTTATTTCTTATCTCCCTATCTTTACGGCATGGTATATGTGTTAATATCAATCATCTATCATATCATATTATACTCAGAAGAATTGTCACATGCTATGATCATGTCACTATTACTCTTGGACCAAATAGTCATATGATAAAGTAATTCACTCTAGAGGTGATTAGTTCTAGAGGAGACTAATTTGAGAGAGATCTATTTATAAGGTTGGAATCGAAGGAAAACTTGGTTACCTTCTATAAATGACCACTCTAAGTGAAATTGGTTTTCTTATTGCTTCAGGTGATTTTGAATTATTTCAAGTTTTTCCTTAAGTGTGCAAAGAGTGATATTATGATTATCAAGAAAATTATTTATTTCATGTACTCTAGAAGTACCTAGTAGATAAGAAATCATTAAAAAAAATTGGCCATAGATAATTTCATATGGTCCCATTTTTGTAGCCTTATGATAAGTGTTATTATACCACCATTCTACCAAAGGTAACAACTATGCCCACTCAAGCTTCTGTTTATATGCAAAACATCACAAATAGGTTTCAAGACACTTGTTAACTACTTCTATATTCCCATATATTTGGGGGTTGATTCGGATTTATGCAGGAACGCAATAGAATACAGGAACACAACAGAATACAAAAATAACCATAGAAACAAATATGCAGCGGAAATAACACTTCATTTCATTAATCAATAACCAAAACTTGTTTACATATAGAATGGACATAAACTAGCTAGAGTGTTGGTAGCTTATCTCTGAGAAGAGATGCGGCGGCTACATGCCTCTGAACTCTGTGTTACATTGCGGCTCGAAGGCCTGTATATTATTTAGAAACAATGGAAACCCTACACATCCAAAAACCTAACCCTAGGAGGTGAAATGTGAGAATGTGGGCCCGATTGGGTAACTTGGTACATCAATTTCTTGGAGTCGTAACTTTAGCATACTACCTCCGTTTGACGCACACGATACATCGTTAGAAAGATCTTTTTAAGGAATACATCCATAAACAACAAATATGAAGTTCGAAATGGAATCATATTTGCTCGAGCATTCGATGCCGAAAAAACGTCGTTTAGAGCCTCAAAATGGATCCGGAAGTTTAGGACCTGAAAACTGCCAAAAGTAGTAAATTGTGCTCCAATTAAGGAAACTAGAAAACTGAAAGAAACACTGGTGGGGGTCCAAGTGGAATAGGTGGGTGGCCACCAATATCCTCCTGGATCAGGGGTATCAGATGTTCTCATTCACCATGTTGTTCCCTATAGGCTAAATAGTTATTGATAAAAATTTCTAGTAAATGTGGGATTTTGTTTTGACACAATGGAGGTAGGCATGCCATGGAGTTTGAAAATATGGTCTAGAAAAAAGTGGGAAACCATTTCTAGGATAAACAAGTGTTAGAGTGTATAAAAATTAGCATATTTGAAAATTTGAGCAACTATACCACCATGATGCCTAATTTGTTAGTTGTTTTGGAATACCAACACTAAAATCCATGGAAATTCCATTCTAATTAGTGATTAGTATTGGAAATGGTTACAATTCCACAAGAGCATTCACTATCTCACCTTTTTTCCTTTGGAAAGTTTCATATTATTATACAAAATCAAGCATATCTTTCATTCCTTTCTGTAAAATAAGCACCTAGTATGTACATAAGTTTTCTGAAATCCCAACTGACATGTGAGGGGCGATGATGACAAATATGTTAATATTTTCTAATTTAGACTAATGTTAGGTACTAGAGGAATATGACATATATACCACAATGTCTCTTATTGCTAAGTGTATTCCTGGGGAGGTTTGAGATCCTTTTAGAGTGTCTTTATGAGATAGTATTTAGAAACATTGGTTATCCATTAATGGCATGCTTCCTCTAACCCACTCAAGAACTAGAGAGGATAAGGAGAAGAGGGATATATCTTCCTCATGTTTCCTTGATAATGAATATCCCACAATATTGTCTTTCCCCTTTCTTAGATGATCTCATGTTCATATCCAAGCTTCTTAGTGTCCCATTTAGGATTGTCTATGGATGATGAGATTTATTCCAAAAAAGACTTTAAGAAATGGTGATCAATATTGATCTAAAATTTCCACCCTATAAGATATGGCCTTCATGTGTCAGCTACATGTAAGAAGTCCATTATTTCATTATCATGGGTAGATTTTTTTCAAATTATTATGACACAATTGCTTACTAATGAATACTAAGGGTATGTTATCTTGCATTAAAACCACACCAAAACCCTTTCCAAAAGCATCAACTTCCAATAAAAAATTCTTGGCAAATTTATCCGTAGCTATGAATGAGGTGGTGCACATGGATTACTTTGAAATTGAGAATGCTTTTTCTACCACTTTGATACATGCAAAGGATTTTTTTCTTAGCAAGCTTTCCAAAGGGGATGGAATTTTACCATAATTATTCTTAAACTTCATGTCATATCTCATAAGGCCTAAAAACCCCTTAATCTCTTCAATATTTTAGGACAGAGCCATTATTACATTGCCACAATATTCCAGGGGTACACTACCACCCCATCTTGTCTAGCAGTGTCACCCAATTATTCTACTTTTGGAACCCCAAAATAATATTTGGAGTATTTATTTAACAACTAATAGTATCAAAGGAGTTGTAAGGAATTTTCAAAATGTTGTACATGGAAATCCCATATATTATAAATAAAGATGTCATCAAACAAAAATAGCACAAAATCAAGAAGATATGGACTCGAAATTTTATTCATGAGGCTATAAAATATATAGGGGCATACACTCATAATATAATTCATGTGTAAAAAAATGTGTCATCGGAATATCACCCTTTTCATCCGCATTTGGTGATATGTTGAACAAAGGTCGTGTTTGGTGAAATTTTTGGCCACATCGAGATCATCCAAAGTATCATCAATTGTTGCTATGGGAAACTTATCTTTGATGGTGTTAAGGGTGTGAAAATAATGACACATGTACTGCACTCCTTCTTTATTTACAACCACGATTACTATGGATGAGTATGGACTAATAATCAGATGAATCACTCCCTACCTCTAGTAGCTCTTGAATGATTTTCTAAAAGACCTATTGATGTTTGTCCAAAACCCTTTACATTTCCAAACAAAATTCTAGTGTAGTGAAATCTAGAGCCTAGATGGCATGGAAGTGAGGAATAATTCCAGAAAACTTATGTTTTCAAGGGAACCTACCTATATTCATTTAATGGTGTGAGTATGGGAGTCCTGAGTAAAAAAAAGTACAATTTCTTCAATTCCATAATAATTAGCTCCAATATTCATAACCATTATATGCACAAAACAATATCACAACCACCCATACGTTTGGGAAACATGTGAGTTTTGAGATGATAGTCACCCAATCAAAGTCCCACATTTTCACATCATCCTCCACATTTTTTTTCCTCACCATCAACTATCATTATTTGAAATTTGGGAGGTGGGTGGACATAACATTTAATTTCTTCAACCACTCACCAATGAATAAAGTTGTGGGTACTACAACTATCAACCAAGACAAGTACTTTGTGGTGCTTGATGTAACCCATAAGTTTCAAGGTTTGTGGAGATGAAATACCAAATAAAACATGAAGAGATGAGGGTAATTCTGTTTGATTGGATTCATATTCAACATCTTCTTCCATGGGAGGATTTTAGTCAGTAGTTTCAAACCTAGGGGTATTTTCCATAATGATATCTTCAAAATGGGTACGATATGCCACACCAATTTGAAATAACTTATGTTCATTACATTTATGATCTAAAGCATACTTTTCATTCTAATTATAACAAATACCCATATTTGTAAATCTATTGTTTCTATTGGGGGAACCCTCTTTACTTTCAAAAGAGAGAAAATATTTATTCTTGAGGAATTGATCTATGTAGAGTGGGAAAGGGGAATAAACAAGGTTATTTTGGTGAATACATCAATATATTGTTTATGATTTGAGATCCCTCCATGATTCCTTCAATATTTTTCATTCCTACTTGTGCTCGAATCACTTCATTGAGGCCACTAATGAAACATTTTTTTATAGAAAGAATTTCTTAAGTTCTTTGTACAAATGACTAATTGAACAAAGGTTGAAATAAAAGTCTGTGATTGAGACTATTTGATATAAATTGGTAATCCACCCCAAATATTGAGTGTGTCCATAAAATTTCTCATGAATATATTTAAAAAATATATTTCAACTAATGTGGTGCCCATAGGTATGTTTATGCCACTCACACCATTTCCATTTAAATCCAAATAAAAGAACCCTAATGTGAGTTTCATCATTCCATCTATAATACCATGAAGAAAAATTTGAGGTTCCATTTAAGTGACCCATCACGATGGGTTATAACCATCAAACATGCTCAACTCTACTTTGGGAAAATAGTGTTTGTTGTTATTATCCATGGAGGGTTATTTATCACAGTGAGGAACTAATTGGGTTTGTTGGTGGCTAGATAGTCCCGAGCAAGAAGTTTCTTGTTGGTGTGGATCACTATATTATGAATTCCCATGTTATTATTCATGTATTCTATTAGCTGAGAAATGTGTCAACTTCTCATCCAGTATCTTCTCCAAGTGGTCTAGTTTTTTCCAAACATCTCATCCCATGTTGGATCCCAAATTTTGATGGTTTGGTGAAGCTATTGAATATGGTCATCAAGACATGTGTTGATATTCTAGGTTGTCCAACCTATTGGTAGTAACTTAGGTGTTCATTTTTTTGGGGGTGTTGCTTTGTGGTTGTTTATAGGTTTACACCATGGATGGGATCCATCATGTCCTAAGGACAAGGGAATGTTAAGTGCTATGGATCGCTAATATACATGTAGGGTCAAATAGTAGTACTTGGACCAATTTCTCAAGGAACAAAATAAGTGGTCTCAACCATTATCTTAGGAATACTACTTGACTACCCAAGTTATAGAGAGTGATATCTCCAATTGTTGTTCTCAGTGTACTATAGAAACAAGATGGCCAATTAATTTTTTTTGAAGCTAGTTCTAAGTATATAGGGGACTTTAGATATACCTAATGGTATGTGGAAGTGAAATCCCATAAAAAAGTGTTGTCTTATGTGGTACTATTGAAATGGGTAGAAATAGAGGTTACAAGGGTTCATAGCATTATGGATTAAGTACCCTTGTATTTTTTGTGTATGCTTCCCCAATCGTAAGTTTACATGTTGAATGATAGATCTCTGTGTTATTTAAAGACCTTGGAACAAATCTATAAAAAAATTTGAGTTTTCTTAACCCCATAAAGGTATCTACACTCAATGAAAAGTAAATTACTTTTAAGGTAGGGTTTTAAGATATTTTTTTAAATAAGCATAACTCCTTATAAAATATTGATTTGGATATCGTTTTGCAAACTCACCTTGAAGTTTTGGTAACGCTAAAAAATGGCATCATTTGAGTCTAATTTTTTATTCTATAGTATCTTGATATATCTACTCAATAAAGCCATAGGTTTTTTTAATTCTGATGTGCCAAGAAAAAGTGAGGAAATTTTTTCCAAAACGTGTTGATTTTGCCTTCTCAAATTGAATAACTTGTATGACCATCCACAAAACTAGTTTTTTAGTTCTAAATATAAAATTTTATTTAACATCCATTCATCTTCTCTCCAATATTTGGATGTTTAAAACTTCACATATAACAATTTAACTAGAACACATGTTAAGGCTATGTTTTGGGCCATTCAATATTCCCAACTTACATAGTGTATCTCAAAAAGTGCAGTGACTCATAAGATGAAATTTTGAAACTTGCTACTTTAATGTGCCCTCTCTATAACATGAAAATTTCAAACCCTAAAACTTGATAAGAAAAAAATCCAGAGTGAAAATGCCAATATTACTCATTTGAATGAGCCAAACCTTCCATATTACTGACAAACCCAAACTTACATATTTTCATATAATTAAACAAATAGATGCAAACAAAAGATAGAACAACAATAAGAGAGAATATATCAAATAAATAGTTATGTTCACTTTCCTCTTCATGGAAAATATCCAAGAGAAAAGCTCCAAATAAAATGACAATTATTGACCAAATGTTACATAGATTACTTTCTCTATATAGTTTTTCAACAGTTAAATCCCTAACTACTTGTGGTCCCTCTATTGATGAGCATCAACCACCTAGTGTCCTTTATTCAATTAGGAGGGCCCTTTTACATTAAGTCACTACCCACTAGCTATCAAATGGGATTTCTGACTTTATACATTGATAAAGTAGGGGGGTTAGGGTAGGACACTAACAAAGATATATGCTTACACACATTCAAAGTGACTACATCTTGCGAAAAAATAACCTTTTAGTTCTAAAACAAGTGTGGATAAGAGTTAATTTAAGAATTTTTTATGTAAATATTTTTTTGATTGATATTGAAATTGTTGGTTTTTTATTTTTCCTCAAAATCATGTCAAATAATTTAATGTATACATATTTAAATTAATAAAATAAAATACCATCGAGGGGTATCTTAGTTGCTTGGTGATTCGCGTCCAAGATTGAAGTAGTTAAGGTCAAAGGTTCAATTCTCTGGGTATTTCAGGTTTAGGATCCCAAAACTAAAGCGAAGAGGGCTATGCCCTTTAGGAAGTATTCCCATGAATGTAGTGTGTTCTTTCAAATTTATAGGGAAACAAACCACATTTAAAAAAAATGAATAAAATAACTATATTGGGTCAATTTAGTAAATTGGAAGTTTAGTAATGGACATTTAGGGGAAGGATATATTCTTCTCTTATTAGTGCAGAGGAATCTAAATAAAATTCTACAATAGCCTCAATTCAATATTGGAAGAAATTTGAGATCAAACAATAAAATGTCTTAAGAATGTCTTTCAAATACATAACCATTTCTAATATATGTTTCATACCATGACACCGGATTACAATATATGATGTTCAGAGCACACACAAAATTGTTGATAAAAAAATCCATATCAAAAGAGAAAAAAACCAAAACGTAATTGTTTGTTCAATTCATCATACTCAATTATGACATTTATAATTTATGATAACATACTAAACTAGTATAACAACAACCAAACAAAATTGTAATTTAAAACTACAAAGCTTTATTGGCATAACTAAAGCTTTCCACTCCAATTCAAATAAGGGCTACTTTTAAGAACTATTTTATATCCATTCAAAATAATCCAAGGCTATTAAAAAAAATGGAGACATAAGACACCATTATAATAAATTGTTAAATTGTTTGAATGTAGTCTCTCATATTTGAATCCTTTATCGTATTTGTGTGTTAGATGACCCTAAGGGAAGATATACAATTTTCCAACACAAAGCTAATAGAACCCAGCACAAGAAAATATATGAGTATGTACATATAAATTCATGAGATACAAACTCTTGGGTTTCATATTCCAAGTGGTATCTTATATTTCCAATATGACTGTTCACATTTCATTTGAGTTTTGGGATTTTTAACACTTATGGATTAATGTTTCCAACATCCCCCCTTAGTATGAAGGGGAGTATAGGAGTCCAAGAAAAGAGAGATAAAATATGGAAGTAGACAGTTGTAAAAGGTTGAACCTCTCCAAATTGACAACTTGGCTATGCAAAGCAAGTTACCTAAAGTTGACTTCTCCTGATAAGTACAAGTTCTCCGTGAATTCGTGGTTTTGGATAACCAAAAACCAAATTGGATAGAATAAGTTGAAGTCTTCTACTAAGTGTTAATGTTTGAGAAAAATCGGAGATGCTTGAACTTTAAAGCTTTTATCAAACAATTTCAACACTTATGAATTTCATAAATGAACCACATATGAATCTTTATATCAGCCACATATGAATCTCATAAATAAATCAGCCACATAAATTAATCAACCATAAGAGACAAGATACACCCTAGGGAAACCCTCCAAACACACAGGATGAAAAAAACCAAAAATTCTTTTGAGTATGATAGATATATTTGCACAAAATGGTTTACAACACATAAGAAGATTTATCGATAAGATATATCAGTCTTAGCAGTAGAGAATAGATATCCAATGCAACCCTACAAAAACAACTATATGAAACTGTATTGAACTTTCCATATGCCTAGCATATTAATAACAAGCCAAAAACCATAGCATGAAAAAGGTAGCACATCATGAGTATTAGTAAACACAATGAGAGAACCACATAGTGCATTCACAAAGAGGAGCTAACTATAACTACCTCGATGCAAACTTTAGCACCCTCCTTCCATAATTAGCTTTTAACTAAATGTCCACTAACTTGAACTGAATGTCGACTGACTTGAAATAAATGTCCACTGACTTGAACTAAATTTCCATTGACTTGAACTCAATGTTCATGGACTTGAACTGATTGTTCATCGAATTAAAATTAATGTCCATTGACTTGAACTGAATGTTCACTAACTTGAAATCAATGTTCACTGACTTGAACTGAATGTTCACTGACTTGAACTCAATGGTCACTGACTTAAACTGAATGTTAGCTAGCTTGAACTGAAAGTGAGCTGACTGAACTTAATGTTAACTAACTTGAATTGAATGTTAACTAACTTGAACTAAAAGTGAACTGACTTTAAGTGAATGTTAACTAGCTTTAACTTACCGAGATTATTGTGAACTAACTGAATTTAACTCAAACTTCAACTGAATGAAAGACCATAAATTTGGAATACTAACTAAATATATTTGGTTCTTTCACACTTAGTGTCGTCCATGCACAATTTCTATTATTAACTTTTGCATGGATCTCTTTAGTCAATTGATGCATGCTAAATGATGAACATTGATCTCTTCTTTACTTATCTAATTACATTCATTAAGAGTTCAATTGATTCTTTGATTGAGGAACTCATTGATTCATTCATATTTTACTAAATATTTATAACTTGAGTCCACTCAAAAATTTTCATGGGAAATCTGAATTCTCTTTCTCTATGTTTTATCCGATTATCATTAAATAATTAATGCATGGTCCATATGTGTATTATTTATCCATCTTATCATATCATACTCCGAAGAATTATTCGATACATACTGATGATCATATACATTACCTTGGTCCATATAGTCATATCCTAAAGTAATTCAATTTACGGGTAGTTAAGCCCTAAATGAAACTTATAGCGCTCAGTGACAATGAATAGCAATATATCACATAGTACAACCACATGAATTGATGCAACATAATTCCATCTCCATAATTAGAGATACATTCTCATAGGGTATCGTTTATGAGAATCATTGACTTGATACAACACATGTCTAGACTTGATACAACACAAGTCCACTATCTTGATGCAACATAGAACTAGTTTTGATACAACACAAGAATCCAACCTTGATACAACACAAGATCGCAATACAAGAATCCCACCTCAATACATCAAGACATTTATAGGAATTGATACAACAGAATGTCCCGACTTGATACCACACAAGTCCCTAACTTGATACAACAAAAATCTCAGATAATGACTCTTGATGTTGTACCAAAACAACTAAGCTAGTGGTTTAAAGATGACCAAAAACACTCAATCTTAGCATCTATAAAATAATGGACCATGAAAGTGGTTTAAAGCTGACCACAAAATCTGTAACTTGGATTGAAGGATCAGAGTTTCTTGGAATATTCCAAAAAGATAGAAGTTTATTATTTTCTATTGAATGAGTGGTTTTAAGTTGACAACAAACTCTAGACCTTGGCTCAAAGGATCAAAGTGTTAATATTCCATATGATATCTAGATATCATTAGTATTCGATTCGATTTCACAACAATAGCATATGCAAGATCACTGAAAGGAACACAATCATAAGATGGACATAGATTTATCCTAGGAAACCCTCTAGGGGAAGAATACCAAACAAAACTTCTTCTATATAGATGTATCAAAAGTATAAATATAAAACCCCAAATAGATGCTCCTTCTCCTTGCAGACATGTATCTCTCTCTCAAATATATGCTATAAACAAGTGTTTGTATGTGTTTCAGATGAGGAACACACCTCCTCTATTTATACTTTCTTCCATTTGACGTTTTCCCTAATATGTCGGCCCCAACAAACTAACTGGACCTACTTCACCAAGGAAGACACAAAACAATATAATCTGATACTCTAGAGGGTTCTATTGACCTAACATACAATGAAGGTTTTACCTCATGACTCTATGATGACCAAATACAATAGTAACATCCCAAGGGATGAGTAAAATATCTCCGATAAATTACAAGAATAAAATACATTTAGAATATTATTCAAAGTTACAATATTTCAACACTCCCCCTTAAAAAGAATGGTATTATACTAACAACAACAACATGAACTGTAGGATAAAGGAGAGAGTGAATCTTCAACAACATCAAGGTGATACATCTATACATCATTGAATTTTTTCAACAATCATCAACAACTCGAACATTTACTGGAACATATTCAACATATTTAGTACTAGAACATCATATTCTACAACACTAAGTCTTTGTATTTGATATTCATCTTCTACAACACTCGGTCACTTGATCATCTGCAGCAGCACTTGATCTTTCGATCAACAACATCATCATCAACACCAACATAACATGCAATGCACATGATCCAATTATGAGATGATCACCCCCAATCACTTTAGGACATAAGTGTTACAGAGAGAAACTTCCTATGGCTTGGGGGTACCACAATAGACAACTTGACACTAGAAATAAATATTTCCCAATATGCAAAAGAAGCCATACATATAACACTAGGGGATATTGAATTGTACCTTGCTCCAGACGGTTGAAGTAGATCCCCATTGAGCTTTTCCAATTCATACTTGCGTTAGTAATTTGCTCTCAACAACAGTAAATAAGACAAGCATGCTCTATAATAATGTGTTAGACCTTCTCTAGCAGATATATTCAACAATGTATAAGCAATTAAATACATCTGTGGATAAAATATTCATATTCAAATTCACATTATTTGGACAGGAAAGGATATTTATATTAATAAAATTAGAGATTACAATCGTGACAACCTCTGTTGGCACATCTACGAACTAGAGAAACTAAGTCCTCCACCACCTCAATCCTGCATCTCTTGATAGCAAGTTCACAAAGCAAAGGCAAGCTTGGGAAGAACACAAAGTTCTCTAAAGGGACAAAGGGATGCAGACTCAAGTATAAGCAAACTGAGGCAACAATGGACTATAGTTTCTTTACACTTCAATTCCTCCTCTTCAATGTATCCAAGGGGTTCCTTATATAGCACTCCAAAAGAGTAATGGAGGGTCGAATCCGAGCGATCTCAAGGCATATGGAAGGCCAAGATTCGGGATATTTGGACTCATATGAGTAAAACTCCAAAAATGTTCGGAATTATGCACATATCCTGATGTATGCGGGTTTGAGGTCCAAAGTACTGTGTGCACGCAAGTATGGGTTTAAGAGTCGCGTACAACAATAAACAGGGTTTTTTTAGGGATGATCTTGGAACATCAAAGGATAATATAAATCCATGGGGTCTAAAGAGTCTACAGAGGGATAGCCAAGGCCATAAATATGTGATCAACCATGTGTGGTAAAATCAGCTATAACAGATGCCCCCTAATTTGTGAGGTCAGAGGGGTAACATGATGGTCGAAATACATTATAAAATCCATCCTAGAATTGGAGTAAGGAAGCCCCAGGTGGAAGAACCAGCCACTCATCGGTACAATACAATGATAAATAAATCCATGTGACTATAAATACATGGAGCAGTCTTGGATACATAAGAGTACATTGGCCATGAATAGGCATGATATACAAAATGTGTCATGTGTGGTCATTTCCACGTACAATATACAATATATCAGAATCTCCAAAGTGGATGCAGATATACAATAGATAAATATATCCATAATGGTTGAAGATATACAATGGCTGAAGATCTCCATAGTAGCTAAAGATATCTGATATACAATGGAATCCAATCATGAGAGCTGATATCTCATGAAAACTGGCACGATCAAGGAGGTAGCATATATGAAATGCCACCAAGCTAGAAGTTCTTCTACACAAACCGCTACGAGTACATGTCCTACTATGTGAATAGATGTGTCATGGTCAAACATAGTACTCCATCATCTGATTACCAGTCATTGATGTATATTGTTAACAGACGTGAGATCACTCACCGATAATGAAAATGGGAATCAAGGTACATAGTGCAATCTAATTGTGAATAGATGTGTTGAGGTCGAACACTTGGAAGAATCCATCGATCAAGGGACATTGATGTATTCACAAAACTGTCGATGGAGAGAGAATCTACCACTGATAAATGTAAGTCTCAAGGCACTCAAATGACTCTAGAATCCTATTCTAGAATAAATGATCTGAAGTTGATGGAATGGAATCCACTGGAAGGATGGAATTAATTTATCCCCCATCAACAAACACGAGGTACTTAGCAACACTATATAATGTGGAAGAACTCGAACAACATGTGCATGAACAAGTAACAGTACGAGGAATGTCGAACATGTGAAGTCAAGATAACCAAGGAATAGTCGACTCAGGCTTCAACTTCCTTCAAACAAGAGCATAAGGTGAATGGTGACCGAAGGTAGGAAGCATGGATTCGATATGCAAAACTTGGACATCTTTGTTACACAGAAGGCATTGACAGAGGCTCCATATAGACTAGAATCTTAACCAGTCGGTGGAGATAAACTTAGAGTAATGAGTACAGCTCCTAAAGTTAAACAAATAAACCAACCAATGGATGTGATATATAGTGCTTTTTTCGAAGGTTAAATGACTTGATTGCTACCAAAGATAACATTTTTTCCTATCCAACTTTTTGGGTTTTTTATTTTTGGGGAATTTTTCAGATATTTTGAAAAGATTGAAAAATAATAAAAGTGCTTTATAGTACAAATCTAGGAGACAAGTGTTAGGGGACAACAAAACTAGTTCCAAGTAGTGTAACATGCCTATGGTCAATGCAAGGATATATGTGTAGGATAATGACACTCAAGGGAAGGTCTCCCCTAGTAAAAGGGGTGATCAAGCTGCAAAAGATATGTAAAAAGCCTCTGTTTTGCTAGACATGAGACAAGCTAGGGATATATTGCTAATAACTCAAATTCAGGGAGCCGACATAAAGCTCAAGAAGAAAATCAAAACTCATGAACATGCAATTAAAAATTGATATATACAAGGGAGTCTCGAGGGAAATGGCCAGGGTAAAGTTCAAGAGGAGTATGTAGCTCTTGCTCAAAGACATGGCGGGACCAAAAAAGGGACTCCCACAAACTAAAGGAGAAATGTTAGAATGGACACCAAATGAAATATAGGATCTAACTAGGGTACCCATGTATAGGAAAGCTCTACCATTCACACGATACCACTTCTAATAGCAGCATGAAGGTTCCATGATATCACATAATCGGTTCATAAATAAGGTTAAAATGTAACGGTCATAAGGTCATGCAAAATGCAAGTAGATGTGAAATCCTAACCTATATGCCAGTTTAGACATAATACCTGTGATAGGAATGGATGGATCAAAGAATCGATGAGAGTGTAAAAAATAAATGGACCCTACATGAAAATAATATTAGTCCAAAAAAAATGGAAATAGTCGATAAAGAGTCCAAACTATAGGCCATAAGGAGGATTGATCATGACAAGTACATTTAAAGGAGACAATGCGGTGGATGATGGGACATAAAAAGGAATGTAACGTGTAGACCCAATGTTCATGTATCCACCACCATCCCTAAGAGGGTAACCACTAGTGTAAATACCGAGCGAAGGGAATAAAAATCTATGACTCAAAAGAGTCTACATATATGAATACGATCCTGGAAATATCACCGTCTCTCACAAAAAGTTACCAAGGGCTATCCCAATCACAATCGTGTACGTTTCCCCTTGCTTAACTCTTGTGTAAGAGGAGCCTTCTGAGAAACACTAATTATGCCATGGATTTCTCACTCTCACCTAGACAGACATCTACTTGTTTTGTTTAGTGGTCTTGGATAATTAACTCACAATGAACTATTCCAAGACGCTAAAACCCAATCTTGTTGATGCAACCTATAAAAGAAAATAGTGTAATTCATTTTATAAAGAGTTGATTTTAATTGGATGTGATTACTCAAGGGGAAATGGTCTCACAACTAATGAATTTATGACTCAGTAGTGAAGTAAATATGCACACCTAACAAGCAATGCCAAGTGCAATTGTGTAAAATGAAAAACAAGGAATGCCACTACATGAGGTGCATAAAAAAAAATTCCTTTACAAATGCCAATGAAATCTTTCCTATATGAAAGCCTAAATACAACTCTCATCCAAGCAATACAATGAAAGTACCTCCTCAAGTCCATATCTAAGATGCAAGTAAGAATGCAACTATTTTTTATTTTCAATATAAAATAATGAAAATGCAATAAAAGTCATTAAAACTGTCAGTCTCTATAGAAAGTATAAAACACAAGCCAAGAAAGACACTGAGAAAAAAACACCAATGCACTAATGGCAAAGAAAAAAAGGAGATAAATGACTAGAACTATTTTCAAAGAAAATCAATGAAAAAGTGGTCTTTGGTCACAAAGAAGCAGTCAACACACAACATCAGAACCCAAGAAGACCCAACCACACTCACAACCCACCCATCAAATTCCCACACCATCAAACTCAACCAAAAGGGAGGATGTACACAACTGTATAAAGAGCAATAGCGAATGTATGCAAATTTTGGCCAAAAACCTGAATGTATATGTGATGTTTTGCCAAAATCCCGCGTATGTACATGAATTTTAGCCAAAAATCCATATATACAAAGAAGAAAGTGGTAAAAAGCAGGCAAAGGGTCAAACCACTCAATGGAAATTTCAATGTATGAACATACTATAAAATGCAACATAGAAACATGGAGAAACAAAGAGTAAGTATAAAACACATTGTGCCCCCATCCTTAAAGAAAAACAAGGAGCATCCCCAACGGAGTTGCCAATTGTTAGAATAATCAAACCCATAGTATTACCCACTTAGACATTAATTCATTTATTTTTGTCTTATTTGCCTAGTCCATGAGTCCCACCATGTGCAAGTTGCTAATTGCCTATCCATAGAGGTCAAACTTGCCATATTTGACTCATGTAGCGCTTGGGAAAGCCTTAGGAATCAAATCTGCTTTATTCCTGGCCTCCTAGGTGCCTATCTGCTTTTTCTGCTTTATGCCCTGCTTTTTCAGTGTTTTAAGGCACATAGGAAAGCAAGACTAGGTGAGGTGAACTTTTTTTTTGCCCCTTTCATCCTCCACTCTTTCCTCCATGAAAAAGCATGTATGAGCTGCCATTCCACCTCTCATTAGCTTTCCCATGCGCCCTTTCCAATTCGTGAGCCTCATGACAGATTTGGGATCAACTTTTTACACCTATGGGGGATTTGCCTATTTTGGGTAAGCCTGCTTTATGCTAGTTTTGGATGCCTCCTTATGCATTCAATCTCTTGATGTATTATATATATTCAGAAACCTATGTTATTACAGGGTTGGCTATTGTACACTCAGTTAATATAATTTTGTGTAACAGCTCCATATTCAGTCTCTCTTGTGAGCAATTTTGCATGATCAATTGTTAATTGTTGTGAGTGAAATCAATCTATTGCAGGCCTAAATTTCTACATGGTATCAGAGCCATTGTAGGTTTTTACTCTCCTTCAAAAATTGTTTTGTAGGTTCGACATCAAGACTGGGAGCCTTCTACTGACAGCCGGGACAGATTTTCTAAAGCTATGGATTCACAGAAAACTATCTTGACTCCCTTCAACTATTTTGAATGGAAATCAGAGATGGAGATCTTGTTGAGAGAGAAAGGACTCTACAAGGTGACTATGGCTACAGAAGCAGAGCCCAATGCTGCTGCAGAGAAGATAAAATGGCACAATCGGAGAGATGAGGCTTATGGCCTCCTATGTCTCAGTATTTCCCGAGACCTCCTTTTCCGTCTCGATGGATTGACATCACCGGATCAAGTATGGGAGAAGATTTCTAATCTTTTTGGAAAGACAGATGAGATGAGGGGACATCAGCTCAAGAATGAGCTGATTTCTCTGAGTCCCAGTAGCTTTGAATCCCTGCAGCTATATTTCTCCAAGTTCAAAGCACTAGTTTTGCAGCTGAAGCAGTGTGGTATCGAAAAGAAAGATAATCAGCTCGTATTGGCCATGCTCTTGAAGCTAGGACCTGACTACTCAGTCTTTTTTTCAACCTTCTATGCCACAAAACTCACAGCTTGAACCTAGAAGATGCCTAGCCTTGCAGATTTCATGGAATCTCTCGCACAAGAACAAGACAAGCTGGTGATGATGGGCACCATCAAACCATCCAAAGACCAAGCTCTGGTTGCTGGAGATTCGAGGGTGGATTCAAAAAGCAAAAAGAAAGCTAAAAAGACACCTGAGCAAAAGAGAGACAAGAAGCAGGCTCTAGAGGATCAACAAGGTCCCAAGAAAAATACCCAGAAGAAGAAAAACAAAGGTGAAATGAACAAGTGCTCATACTGTTCGAAGGGAAATCATACTGAAAG
>LPNX010613395.1:71376-82924 GCA_001517045.1 Pseudotsuga menziesii
GAGAACCTTTGCACCCCTCGAGCTGATTCACAGTGATGTTGCTGGCCCATTCCCTCATATGTCCATGATTCAGGCCAAATATGCACTGACCTTTATTGAGGATTTTTCCAGGTATTGTTGGGTTCACTTCATGAAACACAAGTCAGAAGTTTTTGGCCTATTCAAAGTCTTTAAGGCTTTGGTTGAAAACCAGTGTGGAAGGAAACTCAAATCCCTTAGATCTGACAATGGTGGTGAGTATGTCAAGTCTAAGTTTATTAACTATTATGTAGATGCAGGTATTCAGATGCAGCATTCTATCCCCTACACACCATAGCAGAATGGTGTTGCAGAGAGGAAGAACAGATCACTGAAGGAGATGGCAACATGCATGATGGAGGCCAAAACTTTGCCACCAAAGTACTGGGCCGAAGCTATCAGCTATGAAGCCTATATCTAGAATAGGGTGCCTCACAAACAGCTTGATGGCATGACTCCCTTCGAAGCATGGAGTGGGCACAAGCCAGATGTGACCCATTTCGGGATTTTTTGCTCAAAGGCTTGGGCTAGAATCCCTACAGAGAAGAGGAAGGATTTGCAGCCCCAAAGCCAAGAGTGTCTTTTTGGGGGATACTTTGAAGATTCAAAAGGATACAAGTTGATAAACTTTAGCACAAACAAAGCCTTTATTGAAAGGTGTGTTTAGTTTGAAGAAGAACCCCTTGCAGCACTGGAAGTTGGTGAAGCCTCTTCACCACCTGAACCTCAAGAAGTAAGTAAAGAGTTTGTTGAACATGATGATTATGATTTTTCTGATGGATATGAGTTTATTGAAGACCCAAATAGCCCCACAAGGCCTAAATGGGCAGCCAATACACTACATGCAGCAGGTGAGCTAGCTGGGGATCCCAATGATCCAAGGAGGACAAGATCACAATTTGAGAGTGGTCTGTGCATGAAGGACCCTATGTTTGCTGAAAAATGCTATTTGATGGTGGAGTCTAATCCTCAAACATATGAAGAAGCAGAAGGAGATACAAGATGGCAAGCTGCCATGGAAGATGAGTTCAACTCGCTACAGAAGAGCAACACATGGGAGCTAGTGGATCTTCCTCCAGGAAGAAAGTTAGTCCAATGTAAGTGGGTCTATAAGACCAAATTTTCTGCTGATGGTTCACCACTGAAGTACAAGGATAGATTGGTAGCTAAAGGCTACTCACAGGTTCATGGCATCGATTACAATGAGACCTTTTCCCCAGTGGCAAAGATGGATTCAATCAAGCTAGCTCTAGCCATTGCAGCCTCAAGGAAATGGGAGGTACATCATATGGATGTAAAATGTGCCTTTCTGAATGGAGATCTCACTGAGGAGATATATATGCAGCAGCCCCAAGGTTTTTCTACTGACCATTCTCTTGTGTGCAGGTTGAGAAAGTCATTGTATGGGCTAAAGCAAGCCCCCAGGGCTTGGTATGCCAAGATAGATAGCTTCTTGCTATCTCTGAATTTTGTTCGGTGCAAATCAGATTCGAATGTCTATATGAAGGCAATTAATGGTTCATTAATGATCATTGTGTTATATGTTGATGACCTCCTCATTATAGGAAGCTCACAGGCTGAGATTGCTTCTCTAAAAGGAGCTATGAACCAAGCCTTCCCCATGACAGATTTGGGGCTCTTAAGTCAATTTCTGGGGCTTGAGATTGCTCAAACCAAAGCTGGAATCAAGGTGCACCAGTCCAAATATGCCTTGGATTTTCTGATAAAATTCAGAATGCCAGATTGTAAAGCAAGCAAAACTCCTTTCCTTTCAGGAGTGAAGCTGGAGGAAGATGATTCTCCACCGATGGTAAACAATACACTGTATAGGCAATTGATTGGATGTTTATTGTATCTGACACATACTCGACCTGATCTTTGTTATGCAGTAAGTGTTGCTTCTAGATACATGGATCAGCCTCATGAGATCCATTGGAAAGCAACAAAGAGAATCCTTAGTTTTGTTCAGGGAACAACGACACATGGGATTTTCTATAAAGCCAATTTTGACCTTGAGTTAATTGGTTTTACTGACAGTGATTGGGCAGGTGATAGCACAGATAGGAATTCAACTTCAGGTTATGTGTTCATGCTTGCAGAAGGGCCAATCAACTGGTCAAGCAAGAAACAGAGTGCCATTGCACTCTCATCTACATAAACTGAGTACAGAGGAGTTGTCAATGCAACAACTCACTGTTTATGGTTGCAGGGTTTACTTGGAGAGTGTGGTTTCGAACCAGAGTACTCAACTACCATCTACTGTGATAACCAGAGTACCATTCGAATCTGCAAGGATCCAATTTAGAAGCAGAGAACCAAACACATTGAGATTCACATGCACTACATCAGAGAGCTTGTGCATGATGGCACCATTCATGTACTCTTCTGTTCATCTTCAGAACAAGTAGCTGATATCTTCACCAAAGCATTTTGTGAGAAGACCTTCAGCAATCTCAAATCACTGCTGGGGATTGCTGATCATGCTGCGAAATCATGAGTGGAGACAAGATTCTACAATTTTGTTTTACAGTCCATGTTTAAGGGAGGATTTTCCCAAGTTGGTTTTGCCTCTTTCCTTGGTTGTATGGACATTGCAGTATGTAAAGGGTGACTAAGCCTTGTTGCTAGGCCCTATATTTTTTATTTATTACTCATAAATTCAGGATTAAGGGGGGGTGTTAGAATAATCAAACCCATAGTATTACCCACTTAGACATTAATTCATTTATTTTTGTCTTATTTGCCTAGTCCATGAGTCCCACCATGTGCAATTTGCTAATTGCCTATCCATAGAGGTCAAACTTGCCATCTTTGACTCATGTAGCACTTGGGAAAGCCTTAGGAATCAAATATACTTTATTCCTGGCCTCCTAGGCACCTATCTGCTTTTTCTGCTTTATGCCCTGCTTTTTCAGTGTTTTAAGGCACATAGGAAAGCAAGACTAGGTGAGGTGAACTTGTTTTTTGCCCCTTTCATCCTATACTCTTTCCTCCATGCAAAAGCATGTATGAGCTTCCATTCCACCACTCATTAGCTTGCCCATGCACCCTTGCCAATTCATGAGCCTCGTGACATATTTGGGATCAGCTTTTTACACCTATGGGGGATTTGCCTATTTTGGGTAAGCCTGCTTTATGCTAGTTTTGGATTCCTCCTTATGCATTCAATCTCTTGATGTATTCTATATATTCAGCAACCTATGTTATTACAGGGTTGGCTATTGTACACTCAGTTAATATAATTTTGTGTTACAGCTCCATATTCAGTCTCTCTTGTGAGCAATTTTGCATGATCAATTGTTAATTGTTGTGAGTGAAATCAATCTATTGCAGGCCTGAATTTCTACACCAATTCTGTTATGGAGAGAAACTTCCTATGGATTGGGGGTACCACAATAGACAGATTGACACCAAAAATCAATATTTCCCAGTATGAAAGAGAAACAAAACATCTAACACTAAGGGATATCAAGTCGTACCTTGTTTCGGATAGTTGAAGTAGATCCCCGTTGAGCTTTTCTAATTCACACTTGCATTAGCAATTTTCTCTCAAAAACAGCAAATGAGACAAGCATGCTCTATAATAATGTGTTATACCTACTCTAGCATATATATTCAACAATGTATAAGAAACTAAATACATCCATGGATACAATATTCATATTCAAATGTACATTAGTTGGACAGGAAACGATATTTCTATTAATAAAATCAGAGATTACAATCGTGACAACCTTTGTGGCATGTCTACAAATGGGAGAAATTGAGTCCTCCTCCTGGGCCTCCATCACCTCAATCCTCCATCTCTCGATAGAAAGCTAAGAAAGAAAAGGAAAGCTTGGGAAGAACACAAAGTACTCCAAAGGGACAAATGGATGCAGACTCAAGTATAAGAAAACTAAGGCAACAATGGACTATAGTTTCTTTGCTCTTCAATTCATCCTCCTTAATGTATACAAGGGGTTCCTTATATAGCACTCCAAAAGGGTAATGGAGGGTTGAATCCGAGTGATCTCAAGTCATATGGAAGGGAAAAAGTTGAGGTCTTCAAACTCATATGAGAAAAACTCCAAAAAATGTTTGGACTTATGAAAACATCCCGATGTACGTGGGTTTAAGGTCAAATTCGCATGTACACGTGAGTATGGGTTTAAAAGTCACGTATAACAATAAATAGGGGTTTTATAGGGATAATATTGGAACATCAAAGGATAATATAAGCCCATCAGGTATAAAGACTCTATAGAGGGACAAGAAATGCCATAAATATGTGATCAACCATGTGTGGTAAAATCAGCTATAACAATAAGTCCAAGGATGATGCAATCCTACAACATGGAGAAACAAATTCTATGGATCTAATTATGGGATGATCAATCCCTATCACTTTAGGACTTGCATCCAAGGATGATGCAATCTTACCACCTCACAGAGACAAAATTCTGCAGATCCAATTATAGGATGATCAATCCCTATCACTTTAGGAAATAAGTCCAAGGATGATGCAATCCTACCACTTCATGAAGACAAAAGTAGACAGATCTAATTATGGGATGATCAATCCCTATCACTTTAGTATATAATTCCAAGGATGATGCAATCCTGCCACTTCTTCAAGAAAAAATTCTATGGATCCAATTACATGATGATCAATCCCTATTAGTACTTTAGGACATAAGTCCAAGGATGACACAAGCCTACCACTTCTCGGAGAGAAAATTCTACGGATCCAAATACAGGATGATCAATCCCTATCACTTTAGAACATAAGTCCAAGGATGCTGTAATCCTACTACAACATGGAGAAAAAATTCTTTGTATCACTTTAGGACTAATGTCCAAAGATGATACAATCCCAGTGAAACATCATCAACCTGCTCCCCCTTTCTAGGAGGGTATACAATATCATCATCATTGTTCCTCCTTATGAGACAGGTCTATAACATCATCATCACTTTTCCTCCTTACAAGGAAGGTCTATAACATCATCATAATTGGTCCTCCTTACGAGGAAGGTCTATAGCATCATCATCATTGTTCCTCCTTATGAGGAAGGTCGATAACAACATCATCATTGTTCCTCCTTACGATAAAGGTCTATAACATCATCATCACCATTCCTCCTTACAAGGAAGGTCCTTTTGAACCACACCAAGCTTATCATGGAAGTATTAAAACTTTACTCGAGATAGAGGCTTAGTCAACACATCAGCAACTTGCTGATTGGTACTCACATACTGGAGCTTTATATCTCCCTTCTGTACCATATCCCGTGTTAGGTCCTGGATTTACCCTTTTTGACCCTACTCTGTTTCATCCTTCCTTCCTATTTTTGTCTCCATTTTGAAATTGAATCTTTATCTTTCTCATACAAACAAGCATGAAAGTTCCATGTATAAATAATTATTTATTATTTATTTTTATGCTTCGTTTTACTTACAATTATGAATTGTACCTTGCATCGGTGTTGATCTATTAATGATTTGAAAGAAGCATTTAGAATCAGCAAGTGGCGCAGCTGGAATAGCTCGGCATATCCTAAAGTTAGTCCTGCTTGGAATCCTTTATCTTCTTGATGGCTTGGTCGACATTAATGATGACGTAATATTAGATAATCCTTCATGACTACAAGTAAAACTCCCTGAGAATCTTCCACATTCTGCTAGGCATGTAAGTTTGCAGAACAGCTCAAAGTAAAAGCCTATTGTTCCTGAGCGGATTTTATGCAAGGGATTTTTAGCTGTAACTATCTTGATGATTCGACAACATGGAATCAAATATATTCATGGATTCCCAAAAATTATGTAACATAATAGTTTTACTCTTTTACAAGTATGCGCAAGAAGGGAGAGCCAAGGGTTTGCAAATTGTAAGAGATATAGCAGAGTGACTGGAACTATAACTGTATTTTTTATCAAATTAATAAAAGAGTAACAATTCTTAGTATTTCTTTATTGCAGACTTTGTGAGCTTTCAACAACATCTATGTTTGAAGGCTAGGACTTGCCTTCTAACAGAGTTGTTGGTAGTTTAGATGCTTTAGTATTTTATTTCTATTTTGTGTGGAATTTCAGTTTGATATATCTTTTTGGTTAGCTTCAACTGCATTTATTCAGCGATTACATTATTTGGTTTTCCTTTGGCTTTTTCTAGGTGGTTTAGTGGGACAGTCGATTGTGTAGTTAATATTTCCTTTCATGCAGAAGTGTGTTAGTAGCTATTACAAACTCGCTCAACTTCTTTGTTTTGTTTGTTATTTATCTTTGTATATTTTTTGTGATTAGATAAGTCCTTTGCTTTGATGAATTTGTTGTTTGATTAATGAGTATAGATATTTTTTATTTGGTAAATTAGACTTCCATATTATATAAAAGTAATTCTAGGTGTATTTCTCCTTGGATCATAAATATTAAGATAAGCATGATAGGAAATAGAAGTTCTTTTCAATTCCTATATGGGTAATGTAATTTTTGTTTCTTATAGGGAGCTAAGTTGGCTGAGCAGGTAATTAGAATTGAGTGATTTTCATTTTACTTATCAGCTACTAAAAATGTTTATGCATACACTTTGCTAATTTCCTTTGAAATAATAGAATTCCCAGGGTTGACAATTAAATATTGAACACTCTCCTTGTTAAGTAATTAATGAGTATATAGAGTGACCAACATTTTGGTTTCGTTGTCGCAGAAGGTAATAGATAGGCATAGTTAGTAGTTGAATTTATTCATTTTCTTTGGTAGGCCTGATTCTCGGGCACATGAGCAATAATACGTAGTGAAAAGCTGTGCATCCTTCAACAAAGCAAATGGGTTCCTAACCTGAGGATCATGTTTGATTGATAAGCTTACATGATTTATAGGTTTGCATGAATACGAGAAGAACTAAATGGGCTATTCCTAAAACCCCCCAAAATACTAACTTGGTAGGTGGAAGAGGTCATGGCTATAGCCCAGTATTAGGGAGAAAGAAATTCATTGATGAATTAGTTACCAGTGTTAATTCTTCTTTTGGGGCTCGAAATCAAGGTCCATCATCTATGAAAAGAATCCCTTTTTATCCTAGGTTGGAAGCATCAGTGTCAACTATGGAGAGAATAGTAAGAGATGCCAGACACCATATGGTGTCCCTATGGTAGGAACTCCAAGAGATAAGGGTAGTTATATGGGATTAGGTGGACCAGAGAAGGTCTATCAGATCAATGAAGAGGAAGTTACAAAAGAGGAGTGATTACAGTTTTGATAGAATTTTGAAGATAATAAGAATCGAGAATATCTAGAGGAAGAGGTAATCATGAATAACGAGCATCCCCATGACGATCATGAGGAGACGTAGGGGACAATCATAATGATAATAGAAACCTACAGTATGAGGAGACAGTCACCACACTCTAGTTCCCTATTCAACAACCATATGGACAGGCTCCCATGAAGAATATTTCACCCTCAGTGTTACCTCACTTTCATGGGAAGTCCACAGAGGATCCATATTGGTTCCTCTTTGAGTTTGACATTCTCAATCCAAATTATGACTACACCTCTAGTGAGCAGAAGATGAAACTCTTTCTTGCTAAAATGAAAGATAATTACCTATGTTTGTTTATGATCTTGGGTGGCTAAACTATTGCAACTTGGGAGCAGATGAAATAGGTGTTTTGGGGGAAGTATCTAGAATATTGAATAAGGACGAAGGATAAGAGAGAATATTTATTTAAGATGGTGCAAAATATGATGAGAGTTTGGAGGATTTTTTGGAAAGGCTTATGTATAATGCGCATAGGTTAGGAAAAACCACTATTGGAAAGGATGTCCTCTAGATCATTCTATTGCGAGGAATAATAGAATATTTCTTGGACATGCTTAGTCTGTTAGGGAAGGGAGATATCTCCAAAGAATATTTTGATCACGTTGTGAACTTATGTCGATAATATTCTAGGGGATCTTTCATAACCAACACAAAGGATTAAGATGTTTTCTCATGGGAAAATAAGTCAACTGGTGGAGCATCTACTTGGGTAAAGACTGGTAATATCCTCAAGAATTTTAAAACTGATATGATAAGTTCCATCTCTTCATAACTGGATGTTATGAAAGAAAAACAAAAACAAGTGGCTGAAGATTTGGTACTTGGTGTGTTCTGCCCCAAGTGCATTAAGAAGCACCCATTGAAAGAATGTCCACTTCATAAGGTGGAGGTTTGTGGTGTGTGAGAATTAGCCTAGCATGATACCAAATATTGTCCCTCACTTCCGAAATCAAAAGAATTCTTTTAATCATCCAGTGTAGACATGGAACATGCATGTTTTATTGCGTAGAAGAAGTTGTAGCGAACTCGGGTTCCAAGTATGCATTGTATGCCTACTCCTTTCAATTCTTGTAATAATGATAATAATCAATTTCCTCCACCATACTCATATCCTAATACACAGTTTCATAAACCTATGCAACCTGAAACACACTCTCAGAATCCTTGGACTTCATGGGCACCACATCCAAACAAACAAGTTCCTTGGTCTCTAGGATGGAGAAATTTGTATCCAGGAAACCAGTTTCCTCATAACTAACCATCCTATCCACAGTATCAGCAACCTCCGCTGCAAATCCCAAATAACACTACACCAATGGGTGCACCACTCTGTCCTCAATTTCCTGGTCAACCTATCCCCAATCCCAATAACAAGGCATTGCAACAATTCAAAAAATATAACATGCCATCTTACTCCATTTCCCCTCTCTGTTGCAATAATTTACACTTACGGTCAGGGAGGGTGGTGGAACCAATAGTCATTGAGGATGTTCCATCCTCTGTGAATGATGAAGGAATGAATCCACCATTTCAAAATTCATTCAATTCAATGATTCCCATTATTTAGGATGCTGAAATACCAGCTGAAACGTTGATTGAGATACATGAGGAAAAAACAACTGAAACACTTACAGAGACAAATACTAAAATAAAACTTACACAACATTCAAAAAAACCACCGTATCCTGAAAAGTTAACCTTGCAAAAGGTCATGGAACAACCTAGTTTCAACCTCTTAAGCGAATTGAAAAATCTTTATGTAAAAATTTCACTATTACAAGCCCTACATGACGTACCTAGTTATGCCAAAACTATTAGAGACCTGGTTGTAAAAAAAACAAGAAGGAAACCGAGAGATCCCCCTACAGTTCATATGGTAGGAAAATTATCTAAACTAATGATGGGAAAATTCCCATTGGTCAAATACATTGATCTAGGTAACCCCACTGTCACAGTATGTATTTGGAAGATTCAAATATCTAATGTTTTGGCTGACTTAGGTGCGTCAGTAAATTTTATGACTAATGAGACGTTAAAAAAATTAGGAATTTCTAATATCATTCGTACCCCAACCATAATAGAGATGGATGACAGATCTACTATTAAACCATAAGGAGTTGTCGACGACCTAGTAGTATCCATTGACTCATGGGACTAGCCTACATACTTTGTTGTTTTACAACCTAAGTCACAACTGGGGGGACACCCATTGATCTTGGGAATACAATGGATGGCTACAACAGATGCATACATCAGTTCTATATTAGGGTCCATGTCAATTTCTGATGGAAGTGCCATGACAAATATGACTTTATATCCTCCAGCTAAACTGAGCCTAGATGTTGAAACTCCATTGTGGATGAATTTAGAGGAAGAAGAATATATCCAAACTTTATTAATAATTGGGAGGGACTTGACCTTTAAGACATAAACTGAAGATGATACCATATGTAATTTCATTAACGATCCTACTTCTATCAATAAAAGATTATATCAGATCCTAGATAGCACACTAAAAGAGTGACAACATGAGGAAATAACAGAACAAGCCTTAGTTAGTAATACCAAATTTATTCCAGTAATGGATAATTACAAAACTGTTCCAATAGAAGTTGTCTCATGGAAAACATTGAACATCAATCATAATCTCAAAGCCGATGAAAAGGAATGTCTCGTTACATTGCTGAAACAACATAAGGGGGATTTTGCATCATAATACACAGAAATACGGGGAATTCCCTTGGCGTAGTATACCCCTCATATTTATATTAAAAATTATTCAAATCCTGTACGTGAACCTCAGTGTACAATGAATCCAAAATTGATAGAAATCGTGAAGGAGGAGATCTAGAAACTTTTAGAGGAAGGTTTATTTGCCCAATTTCTAACTACGAGTGGGTTTCTCCACTTGTGATCTTACTTAAAAAGAACAAGAAATGGAGAGTCTATGTAGATTACAGGGAACTCAACAAAGAAACACAGAAATACCATTTCCCTTTACCTTTCATTGATCTTGTTCTGGACACCCTGTTAGGAAAATGTTTCCTTTCTTTCCTAGATGTTTTTTCTAGATTTCCCCTGAAGATCAGGATAAAACCACCTTCACACTACTACATTTTGACCAAAAATCCGACGACCGTCATGTCGGATTTTCAACACTTTCCTATCCCTTGTACGACACTTTGATTTTTTTTTAAGCGTCGAAAACTTGTCGTCGGTTAGCTGACACCTAAATAACCGTCGGTTAAGAGACACCTATGAAACTGCCACTTAAATGTAAAGCGTCGCTTAAGCGACAGAATATTTTCGACGGTAGTAATTTTTTTTTTAAAAATAGCCTTCATAACCGTCGCTTAAGTGACGAATATCAACTAAAAGCGTCGGATAAGCGACATATGTATCCGTCGTTTAAGCGACATCTATCAACTAAAATCGTCGGATAAGCGACGCTTGTAACTGTCGCTTAACCGACGGATATCAACTAAAAGCGTCGAATAAGCAACAGTTATAAGCGTCGCTTAACCGATGCCTGTGTGTGTTTTTAAAAAAAAGAAAAAGAAAATCAACGTCAACAAATTCATTACCAGGTTCACTCCATCTATGATCAATGAGTTGCTCCTTTCATGGATGAAGGGATCGTAAGAAAATTTTTATATGAATTAAGTCCACATTGTTCAGGTTTGGTTCTTATTGAGAATCAAATCCACTACCCTAATTAGGTTGCAGGGCTCTTGTCAGCACATAACCCACTTGTTGTGACAATAATCAATAGCGTCTCTAAACATTTGAGAATATCTCACCGAACAATTCTCATTGAATCTTCAACTCATTGAATTTACCACTCTTCGATCAGAATTGAGGTTCTTTTCAGTACTATGTATAAGAATTAGCACAAGGTTAGCAACTGCGATAAATGATCCTATTTCATAACAGCATTAAATATGAATCCATCTAGTCCTGCCTATGCATATTGGGTAAGTTAGCTACAAAATTTAGAAGGGAAAGCTCTCGCAGTGTTATGTCAAGAATTCAACCATGTTAAATGAACTTCCAGATGCCTCATATGAAATCCTATGGGAGATATTCTCAGTAATAAAAAATCATTTAATTTTCCCTCAGTAAGACCCATCCAAGAAATTAAGACAATGTTAGGAGATAGAACAAGCGGTAACACTTCTGAGGTTGACAGTTCTGAAACTGATGTTTAATAACAGTGTAATTTAGAACA
>LPNX010613395.1:94575-174705 GCA_001517045.1 Pseudotsuga menziesii
ATTTTAGCGCCATTGCTTAAGCGACACTTAGGAGGATGTCCGTCGCTTAAGCAACGCTTATGCCCATTATTTCAAAAAAAAAATTAATCTTTCTGATTTTTGGCACGGTTAAAATAAAAAATCCACGCGCCGTCGGAAAAAACGGTCGGATTTTCGATCAAAATGTAGTAGTGTCACCTGTCCTTGGGGCACCTTCACATACAGGGTGCTTCCTTTTCGGTTGTGCAATGTGGTGGCCACATTTCGGTGGGCAGTAATTAGAATTTTCTCTGAAATGGTGAATTATTGTATGCAAGTATTTATGGATGACTTCATTCCTTATGGAAAAATTTTTGATGAAGCACTAGAAAACTTGGCAAAAGTTCTAAAACGTTGTGAACACACACACCTATCTCTAAGAACTGACAAATGCCACAAGATGATGAGTGAAGGTGTGGTTCTAGAATATTTTATCTCAGTTGTAGGTATTCAGGTAGATCCATCCAAGATAAAGGTAATCTCAAATATTCATATCTCTAGGTTGCAGAAAGAGATAGGAAGTTTTCTTGGTCATACTAGTTATTATAGGAGATTCATAGAGATTTTTTCCAAATTGGCATCTCCCTTATTTACTTTACTGATGAAAGATGCCCAATTCGTGTGGACAAATACATGTCAGGTAGCATTTTCAAAACTAAAGAAGAGGATATCTACAACACCCATCTTGAGGGGGCCTAATTGGGCCTTGCCATTTCATATTTCTTTCAATGCTTCAGATACAACCATTGGATAAGTTTTAGGACAGAAGGAAGGTCGCAACCCATACACTATATACTATCTTAGTAAGAATCTACCTGTTGTTGAACTAAACTACAATGTAACAGATAAAGAATTCCTTGCTATCGTTTATGCCATCAATAAATTTAGACATTACATTAATTGATACTCTACATTTGTAAATACTAACCACTCAGATATTGCATATTTAATGAACAAACCCATTACTAATGCTAGAGTGACTAGGTGGTTTTTTTTATTCCAATAATTTGACATCACTATTGTTGACAGAACACGAAAGGAGAATGTGGTTGTAGATTTTCTTTCTCTACTGACTAATAATGATGACGATACACCAGTTGAATATTCATTTCCTAATGAAAATTAATTTGTAGTCTCAACCTTTTCCCCATGGTATGCTGACATTTCCAATTACTTGGTTGCAGGTATACTTCCATTGCACTTATCCAAACAAGAAAATTATACAAAAAAGTGCAAGGTACTGCTAGATCAAAGGCCACCTCTTTTACAGAGGACCTGATTTGGAAATCAAACAGTGTGTGAGAGAGGATCAAATCCATAATATTTTGAAGGCCTGCCATGATGAGCCCCGTGGGGAACATTTTTTCGATAAAAGGACAGAACATAAAGCATTAAGGATGGGCTATTTCTGGTCAACTATATTTCATGATGCGAGAAAGTACGTTCAATCCTGTGACAGCTTCCAGAGAATGGGTCAGCCTAATAGATTAGATGAAATGCCTCTTCAACCACAGTTGGTGGATGTGATAAAATATGTTTAGTCTTGTGATAGCTGCAAGAGAATGGGTTATCCAAACATATTAGATGAAATGCCACTTCAACTACAGTTGGTTGTTGAGCCCCAGATTTTGTTGGGCCTATCAACCCTCCATCAAGACAAAAATTTTACATTATGTTTTGCAATGACTCTATAAACAATGGGTAGAAGTTGTGGCCATGGTAAATTCCAATGATTTGGATGTAATAGAGTTATTATATGAAAAGATCTTCACCCTCTTTGGATTATCAAGGGAAATTGTGACAGATGGAGGACCACAGTTTGTGTCTCGAAAGATGGAGGCCCTGTTTCAGAAGTATCATATTCAGCATCAAGTAACCTCTCCATATCATCAACAAGCCAATGGCCAGGTGGAAATCACAAACAATGTGATCGGGTCAATACTTACTAAAATAGTGAAGAGTCATCATTGGGATTGGATCGATAGGCTTCTAGAAGCATTATGGGCCTACCATACAACTTGGTGCAACACTACAAGATTTTCCCCATATGAACTAGTGTATGGTAAGAGTGTTACTTTCCCTATTGAATTTGAAATTGAAACCTTGAGAACAACCACAGACAAAAACCTGGATTTAACAGAGGCTCGAAAGAACCGATTGAATGAACTGAGTGAACTAGATGAAAAATGCACGGTTGTTGTACATCATAAAAAATTAATTCAACAACAATGTTCCAGATGGCACGATAGATTTATAAAGAACAAGATGTTTTGTGAAGGAGATTCGGTTTTGCTGTATGATCCATGGTTTAAAAGGGATTTTATAAAGGGAAGCTATGAACAAGATGGACAAGACCTTCCAGAATAGATAATTTATTTGACAATGGAACCATTCATTTGAACTCTATTGAAGAAAATCAGAAACCTCTATTTGCAAATGCTCATCGATTATGGCTTTATCATAAACCTATCTCAAAGGATGCATTTATTTCACAGGTTGTGGATGATCCAGAATTTCAATTGGTACAGGAGAAGGGTTGTTCCCCTGTTTTTAAAACTTTTTAAGTCTGTTGCAACTTCCACAAAATCTGTATATCAATAAAATTGTTTAATTTTCGCTATGTATTTTTATTTTTTTAGCTCTTATCGTGTGTTTTTTTTTGAATTGTGAACATGTATTCGTGGAAAGGTTCAAGCCAAAGAAGTTGTGATGGGCCAACCAATTACAGATCATGGACGATCCTTCTTCATTAATACAACTCCTTGAAATAATGTATGGATTCTATTTCTATATCTTTGACGAGAAAATTATCATTTCTCGGATTTTCACCAAGCCCTGTCAAAAAAAATTTAAGCGGAAATTCTGTTAAATGCTTAATTTTACCTGCTGCAACTCCACTAGTTTTGTCCAAATCTCTCTGCAATTTCGCTATTTTTGGCTAAATCCCGCTGCAACTCCTCTATTTGGAAAAAATCCACTAATTTTTCCACTATTTTTGGACAAACTCCGCTGCAACTCTGGTAATTTTTTTCATTGTTTTTGGACAAACTCTAGTAATTTTTTCACAGTTTTTGGCAAAAATCCGTTGCAACTCTGCTAATTTTTCTATTGTTTTTGGCCAAACTCCGCTGCAAATCCACTAATTTTTCTACTATTTTTTGCCAAACTCCACTGCAAATCCGCTACTTTTCCATCAAAGTTGGCTATTTTGTGCCACAACTCCGCTATTTTTCCACCAACTTTTTCCTTAACTCCGTTGGGATTGTTGTTGAAAATATTATGGAAAATCTGTCGCGTTTAGGGAGGGTTTTTGACTGAATCTTAGTGTTTCATGGTGAGATATTTTACACTCTTTCCACGCGTTCAAGAAATCAATGCTGATATGAATTTTAAAACCGATATGATAATTTCCATCTCTTCATAACTGGATGTTATGAAAGAAAAACAAAAACAAGTGGCTGAAGATTTGGTACTTGGTGTGTTCTGCCCCAAGTGCATTAAGAAGCACCCATTGAAAGAATGTCCACTTCATAAGGTGGAGGTTTGTGGTGTGTGAGAATTAGAGCATGATACCAAATATTTTCCCTCACTTCCAAAATCAAAAGGATTCTTTTAATCATCCAGTGTAGATAGGGAACATGCATGTTTTATTGCATAGAAGAAGTTGTAGCAAACTCGGGTTCCAAGTATGCATTGTATGCCTACTCCTTTCAATTCTTGTACTAATGATAATAATCAATTTCCTCCAGTACCATACTCATATCCTAATACATAGTTTCATAAACCGATGCAACCTGAAACACACTCTCAGAATCCTTGGACTTCATGGGCACCACATCCAAACAAACAAGTTCCTTGGTCTCTAGGATGGAGAAATTTGTATCCAGGAAACCAGTTTCCTCATAACTGACCATCCTATCCACAGTATCAGCAAACTTAGCTGCAAATCCCAAATAACACTACACCAATGGGTGCACCACTCCGTCCTCAATTTCCTTGTCAACCTATCCCCAATCCCAATAACAAGGCATTGCAACAATTCAAAAAATATAACATGCCATCTTACTCCATTTCCCCTCTCTGTTGCAATAATTTACACTTACAGTCAGGGAGGGTGGTGGAACCAATAGTCATTGAGGATGTTCCATCCTCTGTGAATGATGAAGGAATGAGTGCACCATTTCGAAATTCATTCAATTCAATGATTCCCATTATTCAGGATGCTGAAATACCAGCTGAAACGTTGATTGAGATACATGAGGAAAAAACAATTGAAACACTTACAGAGACACATACTAAAATGAAACTCACACAATATTCAAAAGAACCACCGTATCCTGAAAAGTTAACCTTGCAAAAGGTCATGGAACAACCTAGTTTCAACCTCTTAAGCGAATTGAAAAATCTTTATGTAAAAATTTCACTATTACAAGCCCTACATGACGTACCTAGTTATGCCAAAACTATTAGAGACCTGGTTGTAAAAAAAACAAGAAGGAAACAGAGAGATCCCCCTACAGTTCATATGGTAGGAAAATTATCTTAACTAATGATGGGAAACTTCCTGTTGGTCAAATACATTGATCCAAGTAACCCCACTGTCATAGTATGTATTTGGAAGATTCAAATATCTAATGTTTTGGCTGACTTAGGTGCGTCAATAAATTTTATGACTAATGAGACCTTAAAAAAATTAGGAACTTCTAATATCATTCGTACCCCAACCATAATAGAGATGGATGCAGATCTACTATTAAACCATAAAGAGTTGTCGATGACCTAGTAGTATCCATTGACTCATGGGACTAGCCTACATACTTTGTTGTTTTACAGCCTAAGTCACAACTGGGAGGACACCCATTGATCTTGGGAAGACCATGGATGGCTACAATAGATGCATACATCAGTTGTATATTAGGGTCCATGTCAATTTCTGATGGAAGTGCCATTACAAATATGACTTTATATCCTCCAGCTAAACTGAGCCTAGATATTGAAACTCCATTGTGGATGAATTTAGAGGAAGAAGAAGATATCCAAACTTTATTAAGAATTGGGAGGGACTTGACCTTTAAGACATAAACTGAAGATGATACCATATGTAATTTCATTAACGATCCTACGTCTATCAATAAAAGATTATATCAGATCCTAGATAGCACACTAAAAGAGCGACAACATGAGGAAATAACAGAAGCAGCCTTAGTTAGTAATACTGAATTTATTCCAGTAATGGATAATTACAAAACTGTTCCAATAGAAGTTTTCTCAGGGAAAACATTGAACATCAATCATAATCTCAAAGCCGATGAAAAGGAATGTCTCGTTACATTGCTAAAACAACATAAGGGGGATTTTGCATCATAATACACAGAAATACGGGGAATTCCCTTGGCGTAGTATACCCCTCATATTTATATTAAAAATGATTCAAATCCTGTACGTGAACCTTAGTGTACAATGAATTCGAAATTGATAGAAATCGTGAAGGAGGAGATCTGGAAACTTTTAGAGGAAGGCTTATTTGCCCAATTTCTAACTACGAGTGGGTTTCTCCACTTGTGATATTACCTAAAAATAACAAGAAATGGAGAGTCTATGTAGATTACAGGGAACTCAACAAAGAAACACAGAAAGACCATTTCCCTTTACCTTTCATTGATCTTGTTCTGGACACCCTGTTAGGAAAATGTTTCCTTTCTTTCCTAGATGGTTTTTCTAGATTTCCCCTGAAGATCAGGATAAAACCACCTGCACCTATCCTTGGGGAACCTTCGCATACAGGGTGCTTCCTTTTCGGTTGTGCAATGTGCTGGCCACATTTCAGCGGGTAGTAATTAGAATTTTCTCTTAAATGGTGAATGATTGTATGCAAGTATTTATGGATGACTTCATTCCTTATGGAAATAATTTTGATGAAGCACTAGAAAACTTGGAAAAAGTTCTAAAACGTTGTGAACACACACACCTATCTCTAAGAACTGAAAAATTCCACAAGATGATGAGTGAAGGTGTGGTTCTAGAACATTTTATCTCAATTGTAGGTATTCAAGTAGATCCATCCAAGATAAAGGTAATCTCAAATATTCCTATCTCTGGGTTGCAGAAAGGGATAGGAAGTTTTCTTGGTCATACTGGTTATTATAGGAGATTCATAGAGAATTTTTCCAAATTGGCATCTCCCTTATTTACTTTACTGATGAAAGATGCCCAATTTGTGTGGACAAATGCATGTCAGGTAGCATTTTCAAAACTAAAGAAGAGGATATCTACAACACCCATCTTGAGGGGGCCTAATTGGGCCTTGCCATTTCATATTTCTTTCGATGCTTCAGATACAACCATTGGATAATTTTTAGGACAGAAGGAAGGTCGCAACCCATACACTATCTACTATGTTAGTAAGAATCTATCTGTTGTTGAACTAAACTACACTGTAACAGATAAAGAATTCCTTTCTATCGTTTATGCCATCAATAAATTTATACATTACATTAATCGATACTCTACATTTGTAAATACTAACCACTCAGATATTGCATATTTAATCAACAAGCCCATTACTAATGCTAGAGTGACTAGGTGGTTTTTTTTATTCCAATAATTTGACATCACTATTGTTGACAGAACAGGAAAGGAGAATGTGGTTGTATATTTTCTTTCCCTACTGACTAATAATGATGACGATACACCAGTTGAATATTCATTTCCTAATGAAAATTAATTTGTAGTCTCAACCTTTTCCACATGGTATGCTGACAGTGCCAATTACTTGGTTGCAGGTATACTTCCATTACACTTATCCAAACAAGAAAATTATACAAAAAAGTGCAAGGTACTGCTAGATCGAAGGCCACCTCTTTTACAGAGGACCTGATTTGGAAATCAGACAGTGTGTGAGAGAGGATGAAATCCATAATATTTTGAAGGCCTGCCATGATGAGCCCCGTGGGGAACATTTTTTCGATAAAAGGACAGAACATTAAGCATTAAGGATGGGCTATTTCTGGCCAACTATATTTCATGATGCGAGAAAGTACGTTCAATCCTGTGACAGCTTCTAGAGAATGGGTCAGCCTAATAGATTAGATGAAATGCCTCTTCAACCACAGTTGGTGGATGTGATAAAATATGTTTAGTCTTGTGATAGCTGCAAGATAATGGGTTAGCCAAACATATTAGATGAAATGCCACTTCAACTAGAGTTGGTTGTTGAGCCCCATATTTTGTTGGGCCTATCAACCCTCCATCAAGACAAAAATTTCACATTATGTTTTGCAATGACTATATAAACAATGGGTAGAAGTTGTGGCCATGGTAAAGTCCAATGATTTGGATGTAATAGAGTTCTTATATGCAAAGATCTTCACCCTCTTTGGATTATCAAGGGAAATTGTGACAGATGGAGGACCAGATTTTGTGTGTCGACAGATGGAGGCCCTGTTTCAGAAGTATCATATTCAGCATCAAGTAACCTCTCCATATCATCAACAAGCCAATGGCCAGGTGGAAATCACAAACAATGTGATTGGGACAATACTTACTAAAATAGTGAAGATTCATCATTGGGATTGGATCGATAGGCTTCTAGAAGCATTATGGGCCTACCATACAACTTGGCGCAACACTATAATATTTTCCCCATATGAACTAGTGTACGGTAAGAGTGTTGCTTTCCCTATTGAATTTGAAATTAAAACCTTGAGAACAACCATAGACAAAAACCTGGATTTAACAGAGGCTCGAAAGAACCGATTGAACGAACTGAGTGAACTAGATGAAAAATGCACGGTTGTTGTACATCATAAAAAATTAATTCAACAACAATGTTCCAGATGGAATGATAGATTTATAAAGAACAAGATGTTTTGTGAAGGAGATTGGGTTTTACTGTATGATCCATGGTTTAAAAGGGATTTTATAAAGGGAAGCTATGCACGAGATGGACGAGAGCTTCCAGAATAGATAAGTTATTTGACAATGGAACCATTCATTTGAACTCTATTGAAGAAAATCGGAAACCTCTATTTGCAAATGGTCATCGATTATGGCTTTATCATAAACCTTACTCAAAGGATGCATTTATTTCACAGGTTGTGGATGATCGAGACTTTCAACTGGTACAGGAGAAGGGTTGTTCCCCTATTTTTAAAACTTTTTAAGTCTGTTGCAATTTCCACAAAATCTGTATATCAATAAAATTGTTTAATTTTCGCTATGTATTTTTATTTTTTTAGCTCTTATTGTGGGTTTTTCTTTTGAATTGTGAACATGTATTTGTGGAAAGGTTCAAGCCAAAGAAGTTGTGATGGGCTAACCAATTGCAGATCATGGACGATCCTTCTTCATTAATACAACTCCTTGAAATAATGCATGGATTCTATTTCTATATATTTGACGAGAAAATTATCATTTCTCGGATTTTCACCAAGCCGTGTTAAAAAAAATTTAAGCGGAAATTTTGTTAAATGCTTAATTTTTACCTGCTGCAACTCCACTAGTTTTGTCCAAATCTCTCTGCAATTTCGCTATTTTTGGCTAAATCCCGTTGCAACTCCGCTATTTGGAAAAAATCCACTAATTTTTCCACTGTTTTTGGCCAAATTCCGCTGCAACTCTGGTAATTTTTTTCGTTGTTTTTGGACAAACTCTAGTAATTTTTTCACAGTTTTTGGCAAAACTCCGTTGCAACTCTACTAATTTTTCTACTGTTTTTGGCCAAACTCCGCTGCAAATCCACTAATTTTTCTACTATTTTTTGCCAAACTCCACTGCAAATCCGCTACTTTTCCATCAAAGTTGTCTATTTTGTGCCACAACTCCGCTATTTTTCCACCAACGTTTTCCTTAACTCCGTTGGGATTGTTGTTGAAAATATTACGGAAAATCTATCGCATTTAGGGAGGATTTCTGACTGAATCTTAGTGTTTCATGGTGAGATATTTTACACTCTTTCCACGCGTTCAAGAAATCAATGCTGATATGAATGTGCTCCACCTGATTAATTATTGATGGTATATTTATCCTCAATTGTGCGTGGGAAACCATCTCCCTCGTGATTATTTTCCATTAAAATTTAAAATCATACCGAGGAATTGACGACTCGAGTAACAATGATCAGTTATGGATTATGATTGCAAGTATAATCAAGTATTAAATTATGTAATAATAATGATTATACCTTTTCGACTCATGACAGTACTCCATAATTAGTTAATATTCCTTTCAAATTATTTCGTCGATACTTTCAAAAAATTGTCACCCTATCTCCAATAATTTGTAACACATCTTGTTTCTAATTTCGATAAAAAATTCAAAACACCCATATGAACCCTTGATATCTAGTGACTATGTTCAATTGTGTAAACTTGAACGACTGATTATGTCAGTTACTATACTTGCCTATCATAACCAATAAAGATAATGCATTATGGGTCCTCCAATCAGGTATGAACCCAAAAATTTAGATGCCATGTCTACAAACAGAGAGGTCTATGACATTTTTTGTGAAGTTGGCTAGATTGGTTATTTCCAGTGATTGAACGGATTCCATGAGGAAAGAACAGTCTAGTTTGCTATGAAATTGACTAGAGAATACTTAGAAATAATAGGGTTTAGGGTAGATGCATCAGAACAAGCTGTAGCAGAGGTATGCATCAGAACAAGACGTAGCAGAGGTCACGGGATTGTCTCAAACTGGAGAACATTGGTTTTTCAAAAAGAGGCACAATTTGATAGCAACTGAAGATTTTCTAGAACCAGGGGAGAAAGTGCAGAGAAGGGATAGAGGAGTGGCACTGGAGACATTTCCCATACCATGGGACCAAGTTGTGACCTTCCTGAAAAGGTACATTACCTGTGAGGGAATATATAAGGTTGTTTACATTTATGATTTTTTCCTATTGTCTCACTTACACCATCAGAGACTTATCAATATGCCATTTTATCTATCACAAACCCATGCAAAACATGACACATTACGCTAAGAACTCCAGACACCCACTCTCTTCTCTCACAAATCATGGGTTGATTAAATTGTTGGTACAAATACGTTTGGCACAAAATAATTTAACATAGGAACAGTTTGTTGGAGCTGCAGTGCATCAGGAACCTGTAGCAACACACATTAGGGTTAGATAAGTCGAACATAGCTCCTCATATTTAGCTGGGGGGAGGGATCAAGAATTGGAAGAAGCTGAGTATGAACAAGAGGAAAATTCGGGGGGAGCAGCAGCAACAGATAGTCCTATGGAGGGAATGGTTGGAGCAATAGAAGAAAATGAAAGAGTAGCAAGAGAAAAAGAGAAAGGGGAACAATTGCAGAAGCAATGACAGTGGAAACTGGAGTTGTAAATGCAGAGGAAGAAGAAGAATATGTTGCAAAAACTGAGGAAATAAGGCCTTAGGTGGTCGATATCGAAACCTCCTCGAAAATAAAAGGAGCTATAATTGAGCATGAGGAACCTTTAGCAAGAATTGGATAAGTCTCTACCCTTGTCACACCAAACAAGAAGAGGAAAAGATCAAGTGTTGGGAGGGGGGAATCATCTAGGAAAAGAATAAATAGGGATTTCCAAATAACATAAGTGGAAAGTGGTTGAATTCCCATTTTACCCACTGAACACAAAAACCAGTGGGTATTTTACCAATGGCTCCCACTGTCACAAAATAACCTGCTGAAACACAAGGAGAATCATCTAGAATAAGAAGAACTAGGGATTCCTGGACAATAAAAATGGTAAGTATTGAAATTTCCATGTTACCCACTGAAACACATGAACCAATGAGTAATTTATCAATGGACACCGCTATTACACAAGAACCTATTGGAACTAGAAGAATAAGAACCATGGCTTCTTGGGCAATAGAAAGGGAACGGATCAAAATTCCCATCTTAACACCTAGGGTACTCACTGAAACACAAGAACTAGTGGGAAATTCACCTATGGTGGCCAACTTTACCCAAGAACCTGTGCAAAACCAGTTAGAAATGTTGCAATATGAAAATGAACTGTTGAAGGAAGGTGTGCAAGCACCGAGGAAAGAAATAGAAAGGTGGAAGGAGGTAAGAAAAAATGAAGCAGCAAGAGGCTTAGACACCTTGGCAAAAGTCGATAGTTAGTTTGATGATCAACTTTCTAGCCAGGAAAAAGAAGAGATTATATGTCCTGAATGTGGAGTTTTATTTAAATTGCCAGGATATAAGGTTGATAAAATGGAAATAGCATCCTGGATATTGGCACATTCAGGCCAAGGAAAAAATGAGACACTGAATGAGGAACCAATAGAAGAAACAAGGTTGAAAGAAGATTTGATTCCTGCACAGGATTTTAAAAAAATGAGGCATTGATATTTCAACACTCGGGAGATATTGAATTTCTTCCTTCTAGAAGAAGTTCAGGAAATCAGGTGTAGTAGTCAGGTGACACAAATATTGTGCAGAAGCAGCAGCCATGTGACACAAAGATTGTGTAGGAGCAGCAATCATATGACAAATATTGTGCAAGAAGGAGTCCAACGGCCTGAAGATATAGATATAGAACATGAAACTGCTACACAAGAACCCGTGTCTTTAAATTTGGTTATTGAAACTGCTATGATGGAATTGAAAGAATAAAAAATTCTCACACAAGAATGAGTGTTTTTTAAAACATTTGTTAAAGCAATAGTCTAAATTGAAACTGATGAAACACAGGAAATAGTAGTTTAGACTGAGGCTGAAACTACTTAAACACAGGAAGCAACAATTTAGACTGAGGATGAGAAAGAAACAAAACATATTCTATATGTTCAAACACATTAAGTAGCAACACATATGGAGGTTGCAAAACTTCAAGAGACATAAGTGGTATAACTTTTAAAGATTAAAGTAAGTAAATGGAAGCATCATACAAGGAAATTTGTTAAAGTTTTGATTTCCCTTACTGATCACAAAACAATCATTCAAGAATTAAGGGAACAATGGGATGAGGATATTATCTTTCAGAAAATTCGATGGGAAGAGATGACCGAGAAGTTAAAGGAGTTAAATACGAGTCTATGGAGAAGAATAAAGAACATATGCTCACTTTAACTCATGAGTGATTGAGCTTCAGATCCCACTCCTCGTCCTACCCTGTATTCCTATTTGAACAGATGATTATGTTGCATATTAAGGCTTTAAAGGAAGGAAGAACCTGGCATATTGTAACACCTTCTCAATTTTTGGAACATTCGACCAAAGTGAATTTTCTGAGCAGAATTTGTTAGGTGATTAAATATCCATGGCAGGGCATGCTTGAGGGATACTCAAGCTAACCCAATTCCCAAGGCATATCAAAAAGAGAAATTAGGACAACTCCACCCTGTGGATTCGTGGAGAACTTAGAGGCCCTCTCTTTCTTATTGCTAGGCACAAGAGAAGCCTTACGTTTCCAGATAAAGTCAATCAGTTGGTTGTATTTTAATAGAAGGGAATCTCTACTTGTGTTGATATGATATCTCGGCAGTAGGACATTTCTCTGTAAGGAAGCAGTGAGAGATGGGAATTTTCCCCTATAGCCCTAACGGTAAGAGACCCATTTTGTTTTGAAAATTATAAATATGTCTTGTTTAGAGTACTTGTCTATGTTCAATGTATGGAGTCCTGTGGCCTAAACTGATTGGTTTTAAGGTTTAGATTCCCTCTTATTTGGTGGCTAGACAGAGACCACAATGGAACCTACATGATCTCAAAAAACGTTGAAAGATATTGTTGGGTTGCTATGATCATGAGCAATGCATTTTCAAAACCATAGGAGGTACAAAAACCTACATTTAACCTCACAACTTTTCATAGGAGGAGTCTTGAGCCTGATTCAAACTTAGACTAGTTCAATTTGTTGCATGAGGAAATGCAATCAGATAACTGGGGGGAGATGTTGGGTCTTGAATTTACCCCTTTTTACCCTACGCTATTTCATCCTTCCTCCCTATTTTTTTCTCTATTTTGTAGCTGAATCTTTATCTTTCTCATGAAAACGAGCATGAAAGTTCCAGGTGTAAATCATTATTTATTATTATTTTTTATTCTTGGTTTTACTTACTATTATGAATTTTACCTTGCATCTGTGCTGATTTGTTAATGATTTGAAACAAGGATTCAAAATCACCAAGTGGCAGAACTGCAATAGCTCGCCATATCCTAAATTTAGTCCTTCTTGGCATCCTCTATCTGCTTGATGGCTTAGTCAACATTAATGATGAAGGAATTTTGGATACTCCTTCACAAATGCAAATGAAACCCCCTAAGAATGTTCCACATTCTGTTGGGCATGTTAGTTCACGGAACAACTCGAAGTAAAATTCTATTTATTCCTGAGCTAATTTTATGCAAGGGAATGTTAGTTGTAACTGTCTTGATGATTTGGCATCTTGAAGATCAAAGATATTCATGGTTGCTCGAAAATTATGTAAGAGGGTAGTTTTACTCATGTATAAGTATGCGCAAGAAGGGAGAGACAAGGGTTCACAAATTGTAAGATATATAAATGATTGGTTATAACTGTAACAACAATTTTTATCAAATTAACAAAGGAGTAACAATTCTCAGTATTTCTTTGGTGCAAACTTTGTGAGCTTTCGACAACTTCCCTGTTTGAACGCCAAGTCCCACCTTCTATTAGAGTTGCTGGTAGTTTAGATGCTTTAGTATTTTATTTCTGTTTTATGTGGAATTTTAGTTTGATATATCCTTATGGTTAGTTGCAATTGCATTTATTCAGTGATTGCATTATTTGGTTTTCCTTTGTCTTGATGTAGGTGTTTTGGTGTGACAGTCAACTGTGTATTTAATCTTTCCTTTCATGCAAAAGTGTGTTAGTAGCTTTTACAGACTCTCTCAGCTTCTGTGTTGTGCGTGTTATTTATATTTCTAGAATTTGTGTGATTAGATAAGTCCTTTGCTTTGATGAATTTATTTTTTGATTAATGAGTAGAGATGTTTCTGATTTGGAAAATTATACTTCCATTTTTTACAAAAGTAATTATAGGTGGATTTATCCTTGTATCATAAACCTTAAGATTAACATGGTAGGAAATAGAAGTTATTTTCAATTCCTAGATGGGTAATGTTATTTTTGTTTCTTACAGGGAGATGATTTGGCTGAGAAGAAATTAGAATTGAGTGGTTTTGATTTTACTTATCAACTACTAAAAATTTTTATGCATATATTTTGCTAATTTCCTTTGGAATAACAAAATTCCATGGGTTGACAATTAAATATTGAACACTCTCCTTGTCAAGTAATTAATTATTATATAGAGTTCCCAACATCTTGTATGTAAAAATACTGGATTTCTATGTGCTTTGATTTGTCATGGAACATTGGGTTCTTTTTCAACTTTATAAAACTCTATTTGTCACATAGAATCACTGTGGTATCCAACTCTAGGTTAAATAGACTTGACATCAACTTCCAAATCCATATGAATTCACAACTAGCAGAACAAGCTTCTATATACTCTACTTCAACTATGATGAGAGAAACATTAGTCTGATTCTCAATAAACCATGAGATCATGGATGGAGGATCCAAGAAAATAACATCCGCCTAAGGTGCTCTTCCTGTCTAAGGCACTTCCAGCCCAATGTGCATCTATATAACCATAAAATTTGTATTCATTATCTCCAACATAGTATAGACCAAATTCTATCATAGCTTCCAGGTACATCATCACATGATTTGCAACTATCAGGTGAACACATCTAGGTTTAACTAGATACTAACTCAGGGTGTTCACAACAAAGCATATATCTAGCTGGTATTCGTCAGATACACCAACAACCCAATAATTTGTCTTTATTGAGTCACATCCACTGACTCTGACTATTCCTTAGATAATTACTTCAGGTTGGTATCCATGGGTGTGGCCATGGATTTACAATCCTGCATATCAAATATTTCTAATATTTCTAGAACATACTTTCCTTGTTTGAGAAAGATTCCTTCTGGGCTATGCCATACTTCTAGATCTATAAAATAGTGCATCAATCCAAGGTCTTTCATCTCAAATTATTCAACGACCTTCTTCTTTCACTCTACAATCTCTTTCTCATTTCCTATGATAAATAAGTCATCTGCATACAACAGTAATATGACAGGTTCATCATCCATAACCTTAAAGTAAAGGTTAGGGTCGGCTTTACTTTTGGTAAATCCCAAGCTCATCAAGAAGTTATCTATTCTTCCATACCAAGCTCTAGGAGCTTTCTTCAGTCCATACAGAACCTTCTTCAAATTACATACATGAGTCCATCTGTCTTCAACTTCAATTCCTTATGGTTGTTCTATGTACACTTCTTCCTCAATAGCACCATTCAGGAAGGTTATCTTCACATCCAGCCGGTGTAAAATCCACTTCATGATGGTTTCAAGTTCCATGATGGTTCTAATGTAAGTGTACCTTAATACTGGTGTAAATATCTCTTCATAATCAAATCCCTCTTTCTAAGAGAATCCTCTAGCCACAAATCTTTCCTTGTATTTCTCAATACTTACAACAACTGCATGTTTTATCTTGTATATCCACTTGGAATATACCACACACTTTCCTTTTGGTTTTATAACTATATCCCAAACATCATTCTTCATTATTGATTGGTATTCTTCTCGAATTGCTTCTATCCATTCTTTCTTCTGTACAAATTCTTCATAACTGTTAGGTTCTTGATCTACAAGATCACACATCAAAGCTACATAACTAGAAAATGGATTTGATCTCTTTCTTACTCTTGTGGAGCCTTTTGGATCTCCATACTTATCTGCTTCTTGTATAATTTCTCTTACCCAAGCAAGGTTTATCTTTCGTGATATATTCATATTAGGAGGTTCTTTAGGTTCTAGCATATTATGGTCCTATGATGTCTCACTTTCAAGGGAGGTGCAACTTCTACATTTCTAGGAGGTACATCTTATTCATATACTTCTTCATGTTGACACTTTTTGGATCCATTGAGAGATTGCTTCTTTGTCAAACATTGCATCCCTATTAATCTCCATGTGATGGAATCCTAGAATGTATATTCTAAAGGATTTGGATACTTCAAAGTATCCAACAAATATTCCCTTCTTTCTGAAAGGTTCCATCTTGGTTCTCTTTTCTTTTGGAATGTGAACATATACTGGGAAACCAAATATCTTGAGATGGCTCACTTTAGGGTTCTCTCCTATTAAAATTTCTTCTGGATTCTTGAATCCATGGGCACTATGGGATAATCTACTATGTACATAAAATTTTTCTCTTGCTGCTTTATCCCATAGATCCATAGGAATATCTTGATCACGTATCATTGTCTTCATTTCTTCCATAATGGTCATATTCTTTCTTTCTGCAACACCATTTTATTGAGGATTGTAGGGAGTGGTTAGTTCCGTCTCAATTCCAGCTTCTTTACAAAAGGATTCAAACTGTTTTGAAGTATATTCTCTACCATTTTTCTATTTTGAGTGTCTTGATTCTTCTTTATGAATTATTACCTATCAAGGCTTTGAATTCCTTGACTTTTATGAATACTTCATCCTTTGTTTTCAAGAAATATATCCATGTATTTCTTGAATATTCATCAATAAATGTAACATAATATTCATAACCACTGAAATATGTGGAGGGCATTGGACCAAATACATCTGAATGAATTAATTCCAATGTAGATTTAGTATTTGATTCACTCTTCGAAAATGGATTCTTGATATTCTTTCCTCTTGCACATCCTTTGCAAGTACCTTCATGATCGACCTTCAGATCTAGTAAATATGTTACTACTTTGCTCACATGGGGTTGTGCTTTGTACTTTATGTGAGAAAGCCTCCTATGCCATAGTTCACTTGGGCTAGTGGTCTCATGAACAAGGGTTGTTTTTGAATTTCCCTTGAGTTTATATAATCATCCTTCTTCTTCACCAATGACAACTGCATCTTCTATTGATTTTCCTTTGGGACACATAAGTACTTAACCATCAATAAGTGCAACCCTATATCCTTTCTTATCTAATGATGAGATACAAATTAAGTTCTTCTTAAAACCTGGTACATTTAAGACTTCCTTCATCTTCATGGGGGTTCCATAATCAAGCTTGTAGCTTGCTTCACCAATACCTTTGATAGGATATTGATAGTCATATCCTAATTATACTTTTTTAGGAGAGTTATTCTCTTCAAGTTTTGACATAGTTTTCTTTTGTTTTCGCATGTGCTTTGAAGCACCACCATCAATAATCCTTGTATCTTATCCAAGTGTTAAAGACCCAGAGAGTCCAAATAATACATACATACTCTTCTCCATCTTCTTCTTTTTCTTGTTTTCTTTTAGGTCCTTCTTCCTCTTCTTCTTCATATTCAACTAGGTGTGCATGATGTATTTCATTGTTCTTCTTGTATTCGTATTTATTCAATGGACAATTTCTAGGAATGTGTCTTATCTTGTGACAATGGAAACATTGAAATTTTTAGTAGTCTTTCCTATGATTGTTTCCTCTTTTCCTTTGGAACCTATTAGGAGGTCAATAATCCTTTGTGGATTTCCTTCTTGAAGTTAGATTGAATTCTTCCTCTTTTGGTATGGGTTTCTAGGGCTTGATCATCTTCTTTAAGGAGAGCTTCTCTATTGGTTACTCTATCCTCCTCTTGGATGCAATATTCCTATATAATTTCAAACTTCATACATTCCTCTCTAGCACACATAGTCTGTATGAATGAATCCCAAGGTCTAGTGAGACCATTGAGAGAGGTAATAACTAGTTCATCTTTATCAAGGGATTCTAGAATGGATTCTAGTTGTTCCTTGAACTAGGATACCCTTGTCAAGTAGTATTGAATGGATACTCCTTGGTTCATCTTGGTAATCTTCAATTGATCTCTCAAATTCATCTTTATATTGATGTTCCTTCCTTCATACATTCTGGATAGGGCATCATACATCTCCTTCAGAGTCTCCTCAAATGACACTTGAGGAAACAAGTGATCTTTGATAGAATCAACAATGATCCTCATTTTCTTAATCAATCCCTTCTTGTGCTTCTCCTTAGTTTCATCCTCTCCAAGTTCTACAACTGCTCCTTTGATGTATTTGTCAAGATAATTCTCTCTAAGAATGAGACCAATCCTATATTTCCATGCTCAAAAATTCTCTATTCCTTCTAGGTTAGTGCTTGTGGCCATCTTATCTAGGAGGTCACTAAAAAATGAAATTTCTCAAAATGAAAAACTAACCTTACTAGGAGATGCACTTAACTGAGGTGAATTGATTGGTACACTTGGTTTCTAGAGGTCGGTCCCAACAAACGTATTGGGATGACTTCACCTAGGAAGGCACAAAACAATATAATATTATATTCTAGAGGGTTCTATTGAACCAAATTATAACAGAGGTTTTACCTCATGACTCTATGATGACCAAATACAATAGTAACATCCCAACAGAAGAATAAAAGTTCTCCTATAGATTACAACAATAAAATATGTGGGAAAAAAACAAGGTAGTTACACCTAGACTAGCTTTTTCTTTTGCCTTAAAACAACTATAAAGCAAGGGAACTTTCAGAAAAAGTAGATATGTGCTTTATGGAATTAGGAATAAAGTAGACTTGCTGAAATTGGTTTCTATTATGCTTCCCAAGTGCTCCATGACTCAGTTTTAGCATGTGTTTACTTCTAGGACATGTAGAAGGAAACTAGCATAGCATGAATCTAGGAATCTAGGTAATAAGACAAAAATGATTAATTATTGTCAAATGTATTTAACTATAGGTTGATTATTCTAACACCCCCCCTAAGCCTGACTTTATGAGTAAATATTAGAAAACTAAAGGGCCTAGAAACAAGGCTTATTCACCCTTTACATAATGCTTGTCCATACAACCAAGGAAGGAGGAAAAACCCCAGTGGGAAAATACTCCCTTAAACATGGACAGGAAAACAAAATTTGCAAATCTTGTCACCAATCATGATTCACAGCATGATCAGAAATCCCCAGTAGTGATTTGAGATTGCTGAAGGTATTCTCAGAAAAAAACTTTGGTGAAGATGTCTGCTACTTGTTCTAAAGATGCACAAAAGAGTAGAAAAATGGTACCATCATGCACAAGTTGTCTAATGTAGTGCATATGGATCTCAATGTGCTTGGTTCATTGTCTCTGAAATGGATCATTGCATATTTGAATAGTGATCTGATTATGACAATAGATAATAGTTGAGAAATCCGATTCGAAGCCACATTATCCAAGAATCCCCTGCAACCATAAACATTGAGTTGTTGCATTTACAACTCCTCTATACTATGCTTCTGTAGATGAGAATGCTATGGAATTCTTCTTCTTGCTTGACCAGCTGATTGGAAATTCTACATGCATGAAAAAATATCCTGATGTAGACTTTCGATCTCCGTTGGCACCTTCCAAATCACTATCAGTAAATCCAATCAAATCAAGATCAATTTTTTTTTTGTAGAAGATCCCATGAGTTCTTGTTCCATGAACAAAGTTTAGGATCCTCTTGGATGCTCTCCAATGGATCTCATGAGTCTGATCCATGTATCTCAAAGCCACACTAACTACATAAGATAAATCAGGTTAAGTGTGTGTAAGATAAAGAAAACACCCAATCAACTTCCTATATAGTGTATTATTTACCATAGGAGAAGAACCTGCTTCTTCGAGCTTAACTCTTGAAATTAAGGGAGTCTTTCTTGGCTTGAAATATTTCATGTTGAAGTTGATGAGAAAATATGAAGCATACTTGGACTGATGTACATTGATTCCATGTTGGGATTGAGCAATTTCAAGACCCAATAATTGTCTTAACAATCCCATAGCTGTCATAGAAAATGCATGGCTCATTACATCCTTCAAAGAGGCAATATCTTTCTTTGAACTTCCTGTAATCAGTAGGTCATCCAGATACAAAACAACAATCATCAAAGAACCATGAATCAAATTCAAAAATACATTAGCATCAGACTTGCATAAAAAAAAATAGTGACAGCAGAAATCCATCAATATGGGCATACCAAGCCATGGGGGCTTGCTTGGATCTGATTCAACCATCAGATATCACTTCTCAACAAATAGAGGATCTTTCACACAAAGGGCACTCTCAAATTGAGATCTAGTCCTCCTAGTTTCATTAGCATTTTCATCTAGTTCCCCAACTATATGAATGGTATTTGCTTCCCATTTTGTTCTTGTAGGACTATTAGGATCTGCAATAAAATCATCATTATCAGACATATCAGAATCAACAAACTCATTAGTTTCTTCACTTACAATAAATGGTTCTGGTGATGAAGAGGACTTTCCATCTTCAATTGCTGCTAAAGGCTTTTCTTGGAACTGAACACTTCTTTTAATCAAATATTTGTTAGTGCTCAATTTTATCAGCTTGTACCCTTTTGAATTTTTAGAATACCCAACAAATAGGCACTCTTGGTGTTGGGGTTGAAAAGCCTTCTTCTTTTCAGTTGGAATTCTAGTGCAAGCCTTTGAGCCAAAAATCCTAAAATGGGTCACATATGGCTTGTGCCCACTCCAAGATTCGAAAGGAGTAATACCATCAAGATGCTTATGAGGCACCCTTTTCTAGATGTAAGATGCATAATTTATAGCCTTGACCTAAAACTTTGATGGCAAAGTCTTAGCCTCCATCACGTAGGTTGCCATCTCTTTCAGTGATCTGTTCTTTCTCTCAGCAGTACCATTTTGTTGTGGTGTGTAAGGGATTGAATGTTGCATATGAATACATGCATCTTTGAAATACTAAATGAAATTAGACTTGACATACTCACCACCATTTTCAGATCTGAGGAACTTGAGTTTCCTCCTAGACCAGTTTTCAACCAAGGCTCTATAGACTTTGAGGAGGTCAAAAACTCAGACTTATGCTTTAGGAAGTGAACCCAACAATACCTGGAAAAGTCATATATGAAGGTGAGTGCATATTTGGCTTGATTCATAGACATATGAGGGAATGGACCAGCAATTTCACTGTGGATCAACTCAAGAGGTGCAGAGGTTCTCTCATGACTAGCTCTCTCATACTTGTGCTCTAGGTGTTTTCCTAGGATACAACCTTGACATAATCCCTTAGAAAACTTGATATTTGGTAGCCCTATGATCATATCATTTTCACTCAAATTAGAAATATACTTGTAGTTAAGATACACAAATATTTCATGCCAAATATTGCTTTCTTCATTAGCATGAATCATAAGAGTAGAGGGGTTTGAATCGGGTAGAAAATGGGAAAACTTGTATACCTTCGAAGTGTGATCAACAACGACTTTTGCTATGACTTTATCATTCAAAATATTAGTGACTTCAACATCATTAAGGGAGAATATGACCTTCTTTGGACACCCAATATGATTCATCTGATACACTAACAAGATATTAGAGGCAAGACCTGAAACATACAACACATTATTGAAACTACCATGGTCAAGATAAATCCTACCCTTCGCCAAAATTTTAGTCAGAGAGTCATCTACCAAAACTATTGGTGAACCTTTCGACATGTTAAGATAGGAGAATGTCTCCTTTGTTGAAACCATATGTCTAGAAGCTCCAGAATCTATGATGAAGCTAGGTGAGCTTGATGTACCAGCAACCATGGCATGTACTCTCTCTCTCTGTCTTCTGAATTTGATCCTCCTTCCTTCTTCTTTGAGCAATTAGGAAGGGATATGTTAGTCTTCTCCAATATTTGGGTCAACATGTCAATTTTATTCTTCATACAAGAGCTCTCAGGATGATAGCCCTTACTATAGTATGTGCACTTGCTCATTTCTCCTTTATTCTTCTTCTTTTGGGAGTTCTTCTTGGCACCTTTGGGCTCCTATTGAGACTTTGACTAGTCTCTCTTTTTCCCAGGTGGATTTTTCGATTTTTCCTTACTTTTTGAATCCACCCTTGAATATCCAGCAACCAAAGCTTGGTGTTTGAAAGGTTTGATGGTGCCCATCATCACCAACTTATCTTGCTCCTCTGTGAGGGATTCCATGAACTATGGAATCTTACGCATCTTCCAGGATCGTGCTGTCAACTTGGTGGAATGGAAGGTAAAAAAAACATTGAATATTTAGGAACAATCTTAGACATTATGGCCAAGACTAGTTTCTCTTCCTTCTTTTCGATCCCACACTCTTTTAGCTGCAAAACAAGGGCCTTAAACTTGGAAAAGTAGAGTTGCGATGATTCAAAGCTACTGGGACTCAAGGAGATCATCCCATTCTTAATTTAATGTCCTATCATATAATATGTATTTACAAAAATATATTGAATACTCTCCCACACTTCATTAGATGATTTCAATCCATCAAGATGGAAGATTAGGTCTCTTGAAATGCTTAGACACAAAAGACCATAGGCCTCATCCCTCCTGTTGTGCCAGTTAATTTTCTCTACAGTTGCATTGGGATCTGCCTCAGTTTCCATGGTCACCCTGTGGAGACCTTTATCTCTCAACAATATCTTCATCTCAGTTTTCCACTCAAAGAAATTGAATGGAGTCAAGATGATCTTCTGAGATTGATCCATAGCTCAGTAACTTTTCCCTCTAGTCAACAAAATGCGCTCCCAGTCAAGATGTGGAACCTGCAATAACAATTTGGAAGGAGATAAATTGATCTAAAAAGGCTCTAATACCATGTGGAAATTGAACCAAAGAGATAGAACAATAACACTCAAAAACATTATAATCAAACATGCACAATTCACACCAAAGGAGACTAAAATTGGAGCATAACACTAATCTATATTGAGTAAGTGTACAATAGAAAACCTTGTGATGTAATAGGCTGCTCAAATAAATAATTACATGAGAGGTTAGAATGCATAAGGATTCCATTAGAAATAGTAAAAAAACAGGCTTACCAAATCTAGTCAAACCCCCCATAGGTGCATAAAGCAGTTTCCAAATCTATGAAGATGCTCACAAATTTACTAATTCAAATGGGAAAGCTAAAGACAGATGTAAAAAAACTGTCATACATGATTTTAATTGGAGAAAAAGAGGGAGGATGATGTGGGCAAAAAACATGGCAGCTACACCTAGACTAGCTTTTCCTTTTGCCTTAAAACAACTATAAAGAAAGGCAAATTTTAGAAAAAGAAGATATGCGCTTTAAGGAATTACGAATGCAATAGACTTGCTAAAATTGGTTTCCAAGATTTTTCCCAAGTTCTACATGACTCCTTTTTAGTATGCGTTGAATTCTAGGACATGTAGAAGGAAACTAGCATAGAATGGAATCTAGCAATCTACGTAATAAGAGAAAAATGATTAATTAATGTCAAATGTAGGTAACTATGGGTTGATTATTCTAACAGGTTCAATAAATTAAAACACTTAACATAAAATGATACCAAATCAAATTATAATTAGGGTATGCATTCAACTCAACAACCAAACACAATCTTCAAGTAGTCTCATGTATGGCAATTTCTTCCACCCTAGAAGCTCTCTTCCACGTTTTCATAGGCCTGAGGATTAGAACATTGCTCTGATACTATTGTTAGATGCCACTTAGGGAAGATAGACAATTGTTCAACAAACAAATAAAAAAACAAATAGATGAAGTCATGAGTAGAATTTCTCATTAAAAAATGTACATATAAATACCTAAGAGATTGAACCTTGGGTTTTATATTCCAAGTAAATTCTTGGACTCCCAAGATGACTGTTACAATTGATTTTACCACACATGGTAGATGACACCTTTATGGCCTTCCTTGTCCCTTTGCAGAGTCTTTAGACCCCATGGACCATTTTTGTACCTCTGATGTTTCCAAGCTCATCCCTAAAAATATGCATTGTTTGCCATACACAACTTTTAAACCTATTCTCGTGTATGTATGCGGATTTGATTGTAAAACCCGCGTACATCGGGATGTGTGCAAAAGGCCAAATAGTGTTGTATTTTTCCTTGATGTGGATTCGAGTCACTTGTCTCTTGGCCTTCCATATGGCTTGAGATCATGTAGTTTCGACCTTCCATTACCCCATTGAAGCACTATATAAGGAACCCTTTAGATACATTGAAAGGGAGGAATTGAAGAGCAAGAAAACTATAGTCCATTGTTGTTGGAGCTTATACTTGAGTCTGCATCCCTTTGTCCCTTGGAGCACTTTGTGTTCTTCCCAAGCTTGCCTTTGCGTGTGAGCTTGCTATCGAGAGATGGAGGATTGAATTGGTGGAGGCTCAGTTGGAGGACTCAATTTATTCGATTCGCAAACGTGTCGACAGAGGTTGTCACTATTGCAATCTCTAATTTATATTAATAGAAATAGCTTTTCCTATCCAATAATGTGTATTTAAATGAGTATTGAATCCATGGATGCTTTTAAATGCTTATATGTTATTGATTATATATGCTACAGTAGACATAACACCATTATATAGCATTCTTGTCTTGTTTGTTGAATGTTGAAAGAGCAAATTGCTAATACAAGCGAGAGTGGAAAAGCTCAACAGGGATCTACATCAACCATCTGGAATAAGGTATGTGTCGAGATCCTTTAGTGTTAGATATTTCGTTTCTCTTGCATATGGGAAGGGATTGATTTCTGCGATAACTCTGTCTGTTGTGGTACCCCAAGCCATAGGAAGTTTTCTCCGTAACAGAATTGGCGACTCCGTTGGGGAGTTCCTAGTCATTTTCTTTGGGGGTTTTTATCGGCATTCAATGTTCTTGAATTTCTCTGATTTCTTTGTTTCTAAGTTGGGTATGGGGGCATGTTTTCCTAGTAGTGTCTGATAGGAATAAATTTTGTCTTAGCTTGTCTATTTACCTTCTTTTTTATCTTTTTTTCTTCCTGTACGTGAGTTTTGTCTTCACAGTCGCATGTACACATGGTTTTTACTGGGATATCCACATACACATACACATATTTTCTGCACACAGTCGCATATGGCCTGAGTTTTTCCTTTTTGGGGAATATTAAGTGTTGTTGGGTGAGTTTGGATGATTGTTGAGTCTTCTTGGATGTGTCTAGAGTCTGTATACACCTCTATTTCTAACCATATACGCTTTTTAGTTTGAATTATTTGAGAATGTTCCTCTCATTTCATTTTCTATTTTTTGTTTTGGGATTAGTGCCTTAGGTCTCTTTTACCTTAGTGCTTTGCTTGGGTGTTGTCTGATAGTGCTTGCAGAGTCTGGGGGTGGTAGAGTCATTCTTTTGCTTTATTATCTCATTTTAATTCAAAAAATACAAAAACATTTGTTTTTTGCATCATTATACATTGTTATAGTTTGCTTTTTGCATGGTACTTGCATTAGGTTTGCTTGGAAAAGTATTAGTCAGGTCTTCATATAGGAATGATTGCATCTTCATTTGAAGGAAAAAATTTCACTTCACGTAGTAGCATACCATGTTTTTCATTCAACACAGTGCATTTGCATTGATTGTTAGGTGTGCATTTTACTTCTTGTTGCGTCATAACATCATTAGTTGCATGATCATTTACCCCTTTTGAGTAATAAGCCAATTTAAAATCAACGCATAAGAAAATGAATTGCACTCTTTTCTTTTATAGGGTGCACCAACAAGATTAGGTTTTAGGGTCTTGGAATAGTTCATTGTGAGTAAATTCTCCAAGACCACTAAACGAAACATTTATGTGTCTGTCCAAGTGAGAATGTGAAATTCCTTTATATAATTAGTGTTTCTCAGGATCCTCCTCTTACAAGGGAGTTAAGCATGAGGTAGTGTGAGTGGTTATTGATTAGGATGACCCCTAGTCATAACTGAGTAGCGCCGGATATATTTACAGGATTGTATTCGTATCTAGGGGCTCTTTCAAGATTTTTGGGCTTTGCTACCCTACCCATACAGTCAATCCCTCCTGCGACTGTCCACCTGAGCATTGATTATATTGAGGTGACCTTAGTTTCCTTACCTAGGTTATTGAGTAGATACTTTGTAGAGGTGATTGTGCAGGTGTCTTGGCCAGGTAGGGGTCGGATAGCACAATCGCTATATGTGTTGAAGCTGAGGGCCACTATAATTGGTTACGAACCTTTGTTTGTTGTGTATGGGAGTCTCAAGCCTCTCCTAGGTGAGACATACCTGCTTCATTTTGGAGCTCAAATATCCTACCCTTTTTTGCTTGTGATTTGGCTTTACATTGTATAGGTGTATGCTCTGTGCACGCTAGTCTGCCTAGGGTTTGCATAATTAGATAGAGTCTTTTTCATTTTTTGAGTCATTGTGGATTTGGGCGTGACACTTCACCATTCTCGTCATTTAGTAGGATTTTCACCTTCTGTGTCTCCTCCTCCTTTGGGAGAGAGAAACAAATAGTCCGGGTGGACTACTTCTCACATTGATTCACACACGATGGGAGATCACGAGCATGAGATTCCTGAGATGTCTTCTCCATCTCACGAGGTTGGGGATGTAGATTCTACTCATGTATATGATCCTTCACTAGATATAACTTCACATTCTAGTTATGATCCCTCATTCACAGGTCATTGGTATTAGTTACCAGGTGAGGAGACTCATCATGAACACACAACCACTAGTTATATTCATTATGGCATACCTGATATCCCTACACATGATCCGGCACATCATGCCAAGTCAGAAATTGAACCTAGCACTATGTCTGGGGGCATTCCTATTTCTTTCCATGCAGAGATATTTGGGAGCACTAGTCACATTGCACCTTCCATCACGGTGGTGGAAGCTACCTCACATGTCTGCCCTAGACCTAGTGTTAGTAGTTATATACAGATACCAGAACCGAGATGAGTGACCATAGGGAACACTTCTTACATCCCTTCACATGTCCCTTCGTCCTCAAATACTACTCCTTCGAATGAATTTTTGACAACGCTTCCTCCCCCTCATTCACGTGGTCCTTCGGGCCGGAATGTTGCTACTAGTCATGTTCGTACAGTGACTGCTCGCACGGCAGTATCTTAGAGTCAAGTACCACCTATTGTCTTGGGAGGTCATATTCCTATTTTCAGATCATCTCATGGTCCATCACAAAGAGTTCCCCATATCCCTAACTATGGAGCTTCTCATGGGACATCCCATGGGACACCTTATGGAGCTTCTCATGGACAACCTTGTGGACCGCAGTATGGACAAAACTATCAACCCTATGGGTACAGGTATCAACAACCCACTTACTCATCTAATTATGGCTTTGTAGTGCCACCTAGTCAAGGTACACCACATCATAATGCTTCCATGTAGCCCTACACGGGTCAAATGGGAGGGGTTTATTATGGCTAAGGCCATGGTAATTACAGTAATCATCCTTATATGAACCAGAATTATCAGGGAGCGTGGCCTAAACCGGCTCAACCTGGGCTCCCTTTCCTCACAATGTTAAACTTACCTGACTTATCAAGACTCATGAATGATCCAATATCTCATGACCCGACTTGGCCGGCTATCCCCAACAAGCTTCCCTCGGACATTCCCAAGTTCGAGGGCAAAGCAGGAGAAGATCCTAGTGAACATGTCACTACTTTTCACCTTTGGTGCTCTTCCAATTCCTTACATGACAACTTTATACGTTTAAGGCTATTTCAACCCACCCTCACCGGGCCTGGAGTGAAATGGTATATAGAGTTAGCAAGGGGGGAATTCTTTTTGTTTGATGACCTTGCTATGACTTTCCTCAATCACTTCCAGCTACCCATGCATTACGATGTTGGTACAAAACTCTTGTCAACATTTCAACAAGATAAAGCCACACATATCTCAGACCATATCCAAGAGTGGAATAGATGGAAGAGGTTGATTAAAGCCTTCATGCCACCAGAATTTCTCTTTGAGTGGTTCCTCAAATCGTTGTTACCATACATCGCGAAGGATATGTCTACATCCGGAGTCCAGAACAAGGAACACGCGATCTTTAGGGCACGGGAGTTGGATTTGATTTATGCCTAATCCATAATTTTGTATGAGATCATAGCTAAAGCTCCATGTTCTATTTTTGATCCCAAGATCAAGCCTGGACCCCATGCCAATGGCATTGTGGGTTGTACAAGTGCCAAACCTGCAGATTCGGTTGTGAAAAAATTAATCCAGTTTTATATTAATCAATCTGCATCGGGACAAACCACGGCTTCATATCAACCCACCCAAATGGTGAGTGTACTTTCTGTGCAATCATCGGACTAGAAGGGAAACTAGCAGCCTGGAAGGAATAAGAAAAAGGGTAAAAATAATCGAAAGGGTGGGAACAAGAATGAAAATTTCAATTTTAATGACAAGAACGCCTACAATGCTGGGGGGACAAGCAATCGAAATGTAAGGTTAAGTTTCCTTGAAAATTGTGTAAGGATGACCACCTCACTCACTTGTTCCCTCGTATGGAAGATGCCTCAAGGTTCATAGCATAGGGCCTAGCTGTGCTAACCAATCCTTTACCCCATAATCAAATTATGAACTCGAGGACCCATGATCCTCATTGTACATTGGGTGGAGATCAAGATCCATCGGAAGCCAATACTGTTCATGGTTGCATCAACATGGTATGTGCTACTAAGGTTGTGACTCATGTGAAAGACTATGGTTCATCACAACCAGACCTTGGAAAAGAACCCGCTCCACCTGAGACTCCTTTGCGTATTGAAAACCCTATGGATAAACCTGAGATTGCACCTTGAATTCCTAAGGGAGTCCTAAAACGTTGGGGGCACAATCCTAATTCCTGAGCCACCTAGAACTATTCCATTGTCAAGGATTTGGGCCAGACTCCTTGTGCGATGTCCGCACTTGAAGTACTTCAGAGTTGTCCTCCACAAAGGAAAGCCTTGCTTTCTGCTCTTGGGATTAATGATGATAGCTCATCTTCCGTCATCAAATTTGAAACCACGGGACTACAGCCTCGCTTTCCTTACTACATGTCTCTTTTGATTCATGTAGAGTGTCTTAACATGACCGTAAAATGCATTGTGATTGACGAAGGCACTTCTGCTTCAGTGATGTATTTATCATGCTGGAAGGGTTTGGGTTCTCCCGAGTTGTCTCAATCCACTAACATGTTGACTGCCTTTAATGGTATATCGTTTTGACTGCACAAGATTCTTCCTTCTCTTAAGGTCCAATTGGGAGAGAAGACCGTCGCGATCAAGGTCGAGGTGGTTGATGCACCCCTTGATTACAATCTTTTACTGGGCTGGAATTGGATGTATAGTATGAAAGCCGTAGCCTCTTCTCTATTTCGAGTAGTATGCTTTCCATTTAATGGGAAGATTGTTACAACTGATCAGACATTGTTTAAAAATCCGAGTGTTAGTGCAACATCAAGAGCTCCTATCCTGATTATCAATCATTCTCAGTCGGCAACTAGGAGCGTGGGTGTAGGTATGTATCCATCCCTTATGGGAACCTTTATTTGTCTAGCACCCCTTCTTATGATCGGATCTAATTTCGATGGGGCTTCATCTTCGTTAAATTTAGTGTCTTTTCACACTATGGCATATGGAAGATCCTTGGATTCTTCCTTCACCGAGTCCTTCGAATGGACCTGTTGAAATGGATGTGTCATTGCCTCCAGCAATGATAGCATATCAAGTGAATCTTGATTATGTTGTAGAGCCTAGTCCTTCATCTTCACAGATGGAGGAGGATGACCTGTATGTGTTTCCTGCATGGGCAGTTGAGTCCTCTCACGCACATGATTTCCTTGATGATGTTTTTCCATCAGATGAAGCCATTATTGAGGCCATGTCTAGGTTTGAGCCACCTTGGGAAGAGTTACATCATAGATCTTATTTTCTCCCCAAGCTTGACTGTATGGAGCATGAGGACTTTAGGGAGATTCTTAGCAAGAAGATTGGTAGTCCCATGGTTCCATTGATCTCTCCTGTTCATATGGATTATGGGAACATGGCGAATATACCACCTACTATTCCTATCAATATCTCTCACGATCTTGGCAAAATTGAGAACGTCTACATTGCGGCGGACTATTCCCCTGATGAGATTAAGGAGTATACTGAGTTGTTTAAAGAGTTTCATGACACCTTTTCTTGGTCATACGAGGAAATGCCAGGTATCAACCCTCGTATTGTCGAACACGAAATTAAGACCTATCCAAATGTGAAGCCCGTTCGACGACGTTTGCTTGTCGTGAATCCTAGAAAAGCACCCGCTATTAAGGCTGAGGTAGAGAAGCTGTTAAAAGCCGATTTTATCTATCTCGTTCCCTTGACGGAGTGGGTTTCAAACCCTGTTCCGGTTGATAAGAAGCAGGGAGTGATCCATATATGCATTGATTTCCATGATTTAAATCATGCTTGTCCTAAGGATAATTTTCCCACACCATTTATTGATCAAATTTTGAATGAGTGTGTTGGAAGCGAGGTATTCTCCTTCATGGATGGTTTTTCTCGATATAATCAGATTTAGATGAAACCCTAGGATCAACATAAAACTACATTTATTTTCCCTTGGGGTACGCTTGCATATCGGAAGATGCCTTTTGGTCTTAAAAATGCAGGAGCCACATTTCAGCGGGATATGACCTTGATTTTTCATGATCTCAAAACAATTATCAATGTTTATTTGGATGATCTTGCTGCTCATTCTCGTCTAAGAGTGTGTCATCCATACCATTTGAGATTAGTATTCGAGAGATGCCACCATTACCAGGTTAGGTTAAATCCTCATAAGTGCATCTTTTGCGTGACGATTGGTCACTTGCTAGGGTTCATTGTTTCCAAGGAGGGTATAAGATTCGATCCCTTAAAGGTTGAGGCAATACTTCAATTGTCTCCCCTGCATAATATTAGACATCTTCAATGTTTGCAAGGCATGGAAAATTTCTTACGGATATTCGTGGTTAATTTTTCCAATTTGACTAAAGGCTTTATGTATCTTTTAAAGAAGGACATTACCTTTTACTAGGATGAGCAAGCCCAGGAGTCCTTTGATGCTCTTAAGCGAGCCTTAGCATCGGCCCCCGTGCTTAGTCCACCCGACTATAGCCGTAATTTTTTTATTTATGTGATCGCTTCCATGGAGACGATTAGTATGGTTTTGGTTCAAGAGGATGAGGAGCTCCATGATCATGCCATATATTATTTGAGCCAGAACCTTATTGATGTAGAAATTCATTATTCTCATGTGGATAAACTTTCCTTGGCCAACGTTCATGCAGTTCATAGATTGAGACATTACATTCTCCTTCGCTAGACCTTGGTGGTAGCTCATCTCAATCCATTTCAGTTCGTCCTCACTATAAGGATGATCGGGGGAAAATATAATAAGTGGATTTTTATTTTGCAAGAATTCGATCTCGAATTTGTTTTGGAGAAATCAAAGAAATTGTTAATTTTTGCAGAGCTCATTTCTGATTTTCCAAGTGTGGAGGAGGAGGATGCTTATGAGGATACGTTTTTCGATGAGCATATTTTCCTTATCTCAACTTTGGACCCATGGTATGGGGATATCATTATATATTTGCAAATGTTGAAGGTCCCTACTCACCTTTCATGGGATGAGTGACGACGATTACATCATGTATCTAAGAACTACCTTATAGTGGATAACACTTTGTACCGTCATGGGGTAGATTCCATTTTACGCCATTGTTTAACCCATGATGAGGCTGAGGTTGTGTTGAATGATTTCCATGGAGGGGCATGTGGTGGTCATTTATCTAGGATTTCTACAGCCCAAAAATTCTTGAGAGCAGAATATTTTTGGCCATCAATCTTCAAAGATTGTATCAATGTGGTCAAGAAGTGTCACCCTTGCCAGGTGTTTGCACGCAATATGTGCTCTCATCTTGCCCCATTACATCCAATTATCACCACCGGTCCCTTCACCAAGCGGGGGCTTGACTTTATGGGTTGCAACCTAAATTCGACTGGGGGGGATCATCACATTATAGTGGCTGTTGATTATTTCATGAAATGGGCTGAGGCTATGCCCACAGTTGAATCTTATGGTGAGATAGCCGCACATTTCATATTCAACCAAATTATTATTCAATTCGACATTCTAAAAGAGCTTGTTATTGACCATGGTACGCACTTTCATAATAGAATGATGGAATAGTTGGCCTCGAAGTTAGGGTATAAGTAGGAGAACTCCTCTTCTTATTACCCTCAAGTGAATGGACAGGTTGAAGAAGTGAATAAATCACTTAAGTTCATTCTCCAACGAACCACCGCACAAAGCAAGACGAATTGGCATATCATGTTATATCCTTCTTTGTGGGCCTATAGGACCGCAGTTAAGACTGCCACCGGTTTCTCTCCATATCATCTCATACATGGGGTGTAGTCTGTCTTGCCAGTTGAATGTGAAATTAGGCTTCATTGAAGTTAGCTATAGAGATTTTACCAAACACTTCCGCATTGGAGGAACGTTTAGTCCACTTAGAGCAGCTTGATGAGCAGCGCCGGGATGCCTTAGTGGCTCTAGAAGTGAATAAGCATCGCGTTAAGGTCTAATATGATAAGTTTGTCTGTCTGAGGAGGTTTAGTGAAGGTGATTTGGTCATTTTATGGGATCAAGCTAAAGAACCCTTGGGGGTAGGGAATTTTAATCCCATGTGGCATGGTCCTTATGTAGTCAAACGTGTGTTAGAGAAGGGCGCCTACGAGCTAGTGGATTATGAAGGGACATCCTTGACGGAGCCTAGAAATGGGATCTATTTTAAAAAATACTATGCATGATCTTTAGCCAGGGCTGATTATTGTATATTATTGTACAACGTTTTGCATAGTTAGGTTTTCTTATGGTGATCGGGTTTGTTGATTATCTTTCGTTTCTTATGGAAAATGTCGATGGAATCTTTCGCTTACATAGGATTTGCTGATGGTGCTAGCTGCCACACTCAAAACTCAGCTTATGTTGCTTGGGTGATCTATACTCCTATGGGTCAGGTATTTTCTTCAGGAGGCGTATGTTTACAGCCTTCTTCGAACAATGTTGTTGAATATAGTGTCATTATAGACTTATTGCAGGATGCCATTTCACATGGTGTTCTTTCTCTTGAGGTACGTCTTGATTCGCAGTTAGTGGTTTCATAGGTTAATGGCTTGTATCATATTAGGGATCCGACATTATTAAAAATATTCTTATGTGTGACATTGCTAGAATGAAAATTTGAGAACATAACATACATACATGTTTCAAGAATTTTTAATCAAGTTACTAACTCATATGCTAACAATGTGTTAGATCGGCATTTGTTTCATAGACCATAATCATATCACAGACATACATTTTTACACACATGTAAATAAATAAAATCGATCATCATAAAAGTTTTTCATTAAACATCCAAAATGTGACGTCATAATACATAAGTGTCATAATACAAAAATGGGGCTTTCGAGCCACCAAAATAGAATACACGATAGTACAAAAGTGAATCATTCTTAGGTCTCTAATCCTATGGAGGAGGAGGGGGGTTATGATCATGGTAGCACACCATGGCTCTAGCTAGTCGTCAGAATAATCGAATCCATGCTCGTGGTACACCAACCACCTGATGTTGCATGGCCTTAGGTAAGTCCTCGACTTGCGCCATGGGTACCCTATGTGTCAAGCATATAAAGTTTGTGTGTATGCTTTGGAACATTTGCTCCACATCCAAACCCATGATGTCATCTCCTCTTCCTCTCCGATTATGACGAGGGAAACCGTCAGGCCACCATGGTCCAACATCTGTATACACATGACAAATTGTCACTATGTGTCGTCACACCAAAACATGTCTTTTGAGTCAAATATATCAAAAAACACAAAAAATTTAATAATTCAAAAAAATTTAAAAAAGGGTTTGGGATTCATTACCTATGTCACTGTATGCTACTCCTAGTGGTAGGGGCATGTCCGGATCTCCCCAGAAATCTATCCCCGCATAGGTATATTCATCGATGGAAATGATCTACCGCTGCCACCATGGAAACAAGTCAGTTGGGTAGGGGTTAGACACCCTACCTCCTCCTAGTCTACGCATAGCATCTTCCCAACATCGTTGGGCTGGATCTTGAATCCTGTGTGGAGGAATGTCCACTCTGGGGCTTAGCCCCGGTACACGCTCAAAGAAGAACGTGCTCAGTATGATATCAAAACCGAAGTTTCTCACTCTGACCATCTTGCAGTCACTGAGCTACTGCTTCATGTTACTCAACAACGCAGTGCTCCAGTCGTACACTGTGGGTCTCATACACTCCACCACATAGAACATCAATGGCCACAAGGCTTGATGGAGTGATGCTAGACCAGCTATCCTACCGAGTTCCAATAGTATGGCCTTCAGTCCTAGTACCTGGATGGAGTTTGTCAGGATTTGACTCCCAACCTTTTCCTTGTCCGAAAAATAGTATACTTCAATGTACTCATCAATGGTGAAGCCACCTCTGGGCCTGCGAGAGCGTAGGTTCACCACCTCTCCCCATCAGGATAATCCAATGATAAAATATATGTCATTCACCTCTATAGTGAGGGACATCCCATCGATATGAAAAGAATTTGAGTCTGGATCCCAGTAGTCTACTAGCATCTACAGGAGTCTTGGTTTGGCCCTTAGGTTTCCAAGACACCAAAACTTATATAGACCACATGCACGTAGAGATTTTTGAGCCATTAAGTCACCTCGAACAGCCTCTTCCACATCTCCATGTTCCCTCTCCCTCCATTCTAGAACCATCCTGCACATAAAAAGTAATTTTTTGTCATTAGATACCTTAAAAAACCTTGTGCATGGTTGCATACGTGGCTGTTTGCAAAATAGCCGCGTATGTATACAGTTTTAGGAGGTTTTTCTGCGTATAAACAGCCCTATATGCGTAAAAAACCTCGATATCCGTGTGGGCCGAAACGAACATTTTAGACTGGCTTAAAAATTAAATTTGACGATGGAAATTCAAAAAAATTGCATGAAAATGGAAGAGGAGGACATGAGAAGTTACCTGGAACAAACGATGTTGAATTTCACCGGACGAAGCTCCCGGAATTCATGTTGGAAGTTTTGAGCTCAAATGGGTAAAAATTTCAAATGATATGGAATTTTTGAATTTTTTACTATTTATAGAAATTTTTTGAAACTTTTGAAATTTTTTACCTCCTTTCTATAGTTTTGAACCGTTTCTGACTATTTTGGACCGTTTTGGACTAATTTGATGATGTCTGAGTCCATTTTGAGCGTTATATTGACCGTGGTTTTTACTCATTCGTGTCGATTTTAGATATTATGTCTAAACTAGCATATAGGTTAGATTTCATGTATGTTTGCACTTTGCATGACCTTATGACCGTTTCATTATAACCTTAGGTATGAACCCATTCTATCTTGTCATGGAACCTTCTTATTGCTTTTAGAAGTGATATGATGTGAATGGTAGAGCTTGACCATACATGGGTGCCCTAGTTAGCTCCTTTTTTGCATTTGGTGCCCATGCCAACATTTTTTCTTTAGGGTGTGGGATTCCTTTGTATAGTATCGCCATGACTTTGTGCAAGAGTCTCATACTCCTCTTGATATTTTTGTTGGCCTTTTTCCCCTCCCTTATGTCAAGTTGTAATTGCATTGTCATGAGTTTTGTCTGCCTCATTTAGCCTTATGCCGACTTTCTTGACTTTGATTATCAACTAAATAGCCCGAGCTCATCTCATGTCTAGCCATGCAGAGCCATTTTATATATCATTTGTAGCTTGATTCCCCATTTTTTACTGAGAGTGGACTTTCCCCTGAGTGTCATTATCCTACACATGTGTCCTTGCATTGAGAATAGGTATGTTCCACTTCTTGGAACTAGTTTGTTTTCCCATTGACACTTGTCTCATCCTAGTCTATAACTATAAAGCACTTTTATTCTTTTTCAAGATTTTCAAAATATTTGAAAAAGTCCAAAAAAATCAAAAAACAAAAATCAAGACAAGAAAAGATGTTATCTTTAGCAGTAGTCGAGTCATGTCACCTTCGAACAGAGCACTGTATATTGCATCCGTTGGTTGGGTTACTAGTTTGACTTTAGGAGCTGTACTCGTTTCTTTGAGTTTATCTCCACCGACTGGTTAAGCTTCCAGTCCCTATGGAGCCTCTATCGATGCCTCCTGTGTCACAGAGATGTCACAGTTTTGTATATCGAGTATATGTTGCCTACATTCAGTCACCAATCACCTTTATGCTCTTGTTCGAAGGAAGTTGAAACCTGAGTCGGCCATTCCTCAGTTCTCTTGACTTTGCATGCCGGCCATTCCTGGTACTAAAACTAGTTCATGCACATTATGATTGACTTCTTCCACATTATACAGCTTTGATGAGTACCTCGTGTTGGATGATGGGGGATTCCTTAATTCCCTCCTTCTAGCGGATTTCATCCCATCGACTTCGGATCATTTATTCTAGGATATGAATCTAGAGTCATTTTGAGTGCCTTGAGACTTGCAGTCATCAGTGGCAGGTTCTCTCTCCATCAACAGTTTTGGGAATACATCAATGTACCCTGATCGATGGATCCTTTCAAGTGTTCTACCTCAACACATTTATTCACACTTGTTAGTTTGCACTCTAGTACCTTGATTCTAATTTTCATTATTGGTGGGTGATCTCCCGTCTATTAACGGTATACATCAATGATCAGTCATTAGACGATGGACTACTATGTTTGACCTTGACACCTCAATCCACATAGTAGGACATGTACTCGTATCGGATTGGGTAGAAGACATTCCAAATTGGTGGCATTTCATATATGCTACCTCCTTAATCATGCCAATGTTCATGAGATTTTATCTCTCGTGACTTGATTCCAGTGTATGTCAGATATCTTCAGCCATTATGGAGATCTTGATCCATTGTATATCTTCATATTTCACGAAGATCATGATCCTTTGTATATCTTCATCATGGAGATTCTTATCTATCTATATTGTACGTGGTGATGACCACATATGTCATATTTTGTATCATGCCTATTCATGGCCATTTTACTCTTATGTATCCAAGACTGCTATATGTACTTGCAGTTATGTTCAGAGTTTGATTATTGTTTTATACTATTGAATGGATGGTTCTTCATCACTCCACTTCTAGGATGGACTTATAATGTATTTCGACCATATTATCGCTCCTCTAACCTCACACATTAGGGGGCATCTGTTACAGCTGATTTTACCACACATGGTGGATCACACCTTTATGGCCTTCCCTATCCCTCTACAGAATCTTTAGACCCCGTGGACCACTTTTGTACCTTTGATGTTTCCAATATCATCCCTAAAAACATTCATTATTTGCCATACGCGACTTTTAAACCTATTCTCGTGTATATACGTGGATATGACCCTAAAACCCGTGTACATTGGGATGTGTGCAAACGGCCAAATAGTTTTGGAGTTTTCCTTGATGTGGATCCAAGTCACTTGTCTCTTGGCCTTCTATATGCCTTGAGATCGCTCGATTTCGACCTTCCATTACCCCATTGAAGCACTATATCAGGAACCCTTTGGATACATTGAAAATGAGGAATTGAAGAGCAACAAAACTATAGCCCATTGTTGTCGGAGCTTATATTTGAGTCTGCATCCCTTTGTCCCTTGGAGCAATTTGTGTTCTTCCCAAGATTTCCTTTGCTTGTGAGCTTTCTATCGAGAGATGGAGGATTGAAGTGGTGGAGGCCCAGTTGGAGGACTCAGTTTCTTCGATTCGCAGACGTGTCGAAAGAGGTTGTCACTATTATAATCTCTAATTTATATTAGAAGAAATATCTTTTTCTATCCAATAATGTGTATTTAAATGAGTATTGAATCCATGGATGCTTTTAAATGCTCATATGTTATTGATTATATATTCTAGAGTAGATCTAACACCATTATATAGCATGCTTGTCTTGTTTGCTAAATGTTGAGAGAGCAAAATTGCTAATACAAGCGAGAGTGGAAAAGCTTAATGGGGATCTACATCAACCATTCGGAATAAGGTATGTGTTGAGATCCTTTAGTGTTAGATATTTGGTTTCTCTTGCATAGGGAAGGGATTGATTTCTGTGGTTACTCTGTCTATTGTGGTACCCCAATCCATAGGAAGTTTTCTCCGTAACAAAACACATGGTGGATCACACCTTTATGGCCTTCACTCTCCCTCTGCACACTCTTTAGACCCCATGGACCATTTTTGTACATTTTATGTTTCCAAGATCATCCCTAAAAACATGCATTATTTTCCATATGCTAATTTTAAATATATCCTCGTGTATGTACGCGGATATGACCCTAAAACTCGCGTACATCGGGATGTGTGCAAAAGGCCAAATAGTTTTGAAGTTTTCCTTGATGTGGATCCAAGTCACTTCTCTCTTGGCCTTCCATATTCCTTGAGATCGCTCGGTTTCGACCATCCATTACCCCATTGAAACACTATATAAGGAACCCTTTGGATACATTGAAAAGGAAGGAATTGAAGAGCAAGAAAACTATAGTCCATTGTTGTCGGAGCTTATACTTGAGTCTGCATTCCTTTGTCCCTTGGAGCACTTTGTGTTCTTCCCAAGCTTTCCTTTGCTTGTGAGCTTGCTATAAAGAGATGGAGGATTGAAGTGATGGAGGCCCAAGTGGAGGACTCAGTTTCTTCGATTCGCAAATGTACCGACAGAGGTTGTCACTATTGTAATCTCTGATTTATATTAATAGAAATATCTTTTCTTGTCCAATAATGTGTATTTAAATGAGTATTGGATCCATGGATGCTTTTAAATTCTTATATGTTATTGATTAAATATGATAGAGTAGATCTAACACCATTATATAGCATGCTTGTCTTGTTTACTAAATGTTGAGCGAGCAAATTGCTAATACAAGCGAGAGTGGAAAAGCCTAACGGGGATCGACATCAACCATCCAGAATAAGGTATGTGTCGAGATCCTTTAGTGTTAGATATTTGGTTTCTCTTGCATATGGGAAGGGATTGATTTCTGTGGTTACTCTGTCTGTTGTGATACCCCAAGGCATAGGAAGTTTTCTCCGTAACATAATTGCTCAGAACATTGCTCTGATACTATTGTTAGATGCCACTTAGGGAAGATAGATAATTGGTCAACAAACAAACAAAAATAACAAATAGATGAAGTCGTGAGTAGCATTTCTCATTAAAAAATGTACATATAAATACTTGAGAGATTGAACCTTGGGTTTTATATTCCAAGTAAATTCTTGGACTCCCAAGATGATAATTCAAACTTTCAAGTCACTCTTGCGATATTTAACGTTTACATATTAATATTTCCAACAATTTTCAATGCTGATTTATTTGATGTTTATGTTATGTAAAGATTTATGTTTTTTGTCAACATCCATTGAGTGTTCAATTGGCATGGCGCATCCTTTCTATAATTCAATTTTGTACTAATTATCACAGTCTATCCTTGATAAGAAGTTTCAAAATAACTACAATGGAAGGGAAGGAAACTAAAATGGAAGGGAAGAAGTCTTTGTATTCTCAAATGACAAAGATAACAATATTTGAGCTTTTAATTAATAAAGTCAACATAAGAAAAATAATAATCAAAATTGCAATCTTTATTAGATTATTCAAGTTCAAATAGAATCAAGGTATTTTTATTTATTATTATTGATTGATTGATGTCTCACAATAATTGGATTACATTGTGATTTTATTGTCTTCTAGGAAGTAGTATGTGCATGAGAATAAGTGAAAATCCATTTTACAATCAGAAATGTGATCTGGGATGCTTGTGTTGGTTCCAATGAAGTCATTCACAAGTTTCAGTGTGTGTAATATTTAATGAAAAATTCTCACAACTTATATGTCAATGCTAGAAATAATAAATATGGTTTTACAACTTATAACGAAAGACATAAACAAGAAGAAAAAGAAACAAATCCACTCAAGTATCAAAGAAAATCTCCCAATGCATCTTTCTCTTCAACTTTCCAAGAAGCACTCTTACGCATTTCCAAGAAACTCATATCGTGAATAGATGTGTTTCCACTCAAAGTAACAATGAAAATCTCCCAAATTCCAATGCATCCTCGGTAGAGTTAGATGCATCTCTGTAACCATTCAAATACGAAAGTAGAGCATACAATTTTCTATAACCAATCTTAAGAAATACTCTAACCTGTCTTAATTTAATATAATATGAGTCGGGATTCAATCCATCAACAAAACAAATCTTGAAATGATTCATAGTGTTTTTCCTATATTTTTTGTTTTCGCTTTCTAGTAATTATCACGTTGGATGTCACGATGGTATTCGCATAGACTAGAATTTTCCACGCGGTGCTTAGAATACCTCCCATTCTTGTAATTAGAACGTCTAGTACATCCTATATCATCTAGAAAGGTGCATTTAGCTTTCTCCTGCGCCCTGCAAAAAGGTATTTTAGCCTCTAAGGACATCAAGTTTAGCATCTAAGAATCTAAAGTGAATACAAGTTTAGCCTCTAAAGTGAAGACAAGTTTGGCCTCATATACCTATCTTATAGGGTCCTTGTTTTTTTGTTTATTGATGTTCTTTGATCTTGTATTTATTGATGAGACATTGTCCTGCGGTATCAATATAAGAACTAAAGTTTATGTTTGGTCTCTACTAAGTTACAAGTTATTTGCATATCTAACTTGCACGCTGTTGGATATACTCTTGAGAAGTTGTTATTCCCATGGATAAAAATATATATATATATATATATATAAGAACTGAAGTTTAGCATCTAAAAATCTAAAGTTAATGCAAGTTTAGTCTCTAAAGTGAGGACAAGTTTAGCCTCACATACCTATCTTTTTGGTTCTTCAGTTTGTGGTATTTGTGTCACAATGTTTTTTGCAATAAGTGGATTTGTCTGTGCAAGGCTTAGAACACCTCCAATTCTTTCTATCAGACTGTCTATACCTTATTTGCCCTGGAAAGCTACATTCAACTTTCTGTTTCTTCCTCGTGATGTATTAATGGAGATGGAAATATTTGATTAGAGTTCGCAATTGAAACATCTCACTACTACTCTAGAGGGGTAGTTGAGCCAAAACTTTAAGACAAAATCTCAATTTTGTCTTAAATAAACATTTTATTTTTAAATTATTATTATTTATTCTTATTATTTTTATTATTTTAATGGTCTTAAGACAAAAACACCTAAAAGACCTTTCATCTTCGATCAACTGTTGATGTATTTGTAACTTCGGAATGTATTCACTTGTATATCTTATGTATTGTACCCTGATGTTCCTATCGGGAAGTATAAGTAATGTAATTGAGTCATGTCATATTCCGATGTTCCCATCGGGAGAATCAATAATGTAAACAAGTCATGTAAAGTCATAGATGCAAACCCTCCTTATTGATCAAGGGTTAAAGTCCCCGCAGGTGTGGGGTACTAGGGTTATTAGACTCTCCTAGAGAAGTTGACCCTAGTGAGTTATTTTCATGTCGAGAATTAGTATAAATAGAGAGTGAGCCTCTCTATTTACCACACAGTCACTCACACTCAATTGTAGCGCATAAGTGAAAGAGAAGGAGTTGGGATAAGAGAGAGAACAATTATCGGAAATCATCTTATTGTCTTTGGGTTTTACTACTTCTATTGGTGATTATTCTATCTCTGAGGAAGTTATGGGGGTTTTCTCCTTTATGGTTTCCTTGAGAAAAATATTTGTGTCTATTGTCTCTTGTGATTGATTGTTGTGCATGTTATTCTCTCAAATAAGATCCTAAGATAATAATCTCTAAATTGATAAAAATCTACCATGGTATCAGAGCTAACCTGAGAAGAAGACACTGTGTATGTGCACGGAAGCTAGGGATTCTTACTTTTAGGGTCTCTCTCAACAATCCATCAACAAAAGGAGGCTAGGCTAAACATCCATTGAAGGGCGCTTCTTTCTGTCGAAGCAGAATCTGATTCTGAGCATTTTCAGTTTTTGACCTACACTGCATCAGGAAATTAGGGCTTTTCACTAAAGAGTAATTTTTGAGTGAGCCCACGATAGGATTTATCTCCTCCTCAAAATCGAATTTAGAGACAAAAATCAAGGTTTTTGGTTGGGTAGAACTCCGGGAAAGTCAAACCCTAATTTTCCTTGGAACCAGAAAACCAGCACTTCAGAAGATCAGCTCCAGATCCACTTTTTAGCTTCTCAAATTGGTAAGATCTAAATCTTTTGTATTTCCATTTGAGGTTCTCAGTTAAGATGTCTCATCAGACTAAGCTTGATGAAAATATTTAGGGAGATGATAACTTTCGAGCCTGGAAGTATAGGATCTCCCTGGTCCTGGAAGAAAATGAGTTAGACTCTTACATCAGTGAAGAGGTTCCAGTTTCAGAGGGAGATGAGGCTAAGGCCTTACACAAGAAGAAATTGGTCATGGCTAAGAGGATTATTTTTTATTCAATCAAGGATCACCTCATACCATAGGTGTCCTCCCTAAAGACACCTAAAGAAATGTTTGATGCCCTGACCAAGCTATTTGAAGGGAAGAACATAAACTGGAAGATGAATTTGAGGAACCAGTTGAAGAATGTGAAGATCCAGAATGCAAAGACCATACAGGCATACTCTACAAGGGTCTTCCAGATCAAAGAACAACTTGAAGAAGTGGAGAATGCAGAAATTGTGATGACCACCTTGAATGGTCTCCCTAGATCATGGGACTCTTTCATTCAAGGAATTTGTGCTAGAAGAAAATTAGTCACCTTCAGTAGACTGTGGGAGGAATGCTCACAAGAAGAAGCTCGAATAGTATCCCGAGAAGAAAATATGGTAAGTGAAGATCAAGCTCTCATAGTACACTCCAAGAAAAGAAAAATGGACTATCATCATCACAAAGGTAAGCACTCTCACTAGAAAGATAACCCTAGAAGATTTAACGAAGATCTTTCTAGTATCAGATGCTTTACATGCGATGAGAAAGGACACATCTCCAGAAATTTTCCCAGAAACAAAGGTGGCTCTCAAAAGAAGAAGAACTACAAGAGAAGACATCATGAACATGCTACAGAGGATGATGAACCTTCCAAGAAGAGATTCAAACAAGAAAGTGAAGATTCTGCAAGTGATGAAGAGTATGTTTTGATTTCTGTCCTCACGGGAACTCTCACACATGGAAGCAACGACTGGCTTATTGATAGTGGGGATTCCAAACGTATGATGGGATTCAAAGAATAATTTGTGAAATTATCAGAACATGAGTCACCCCACAAGGTGAAACTTGGTGATGACTACCAATATCCAATAAAAGGTAGTGGTGAATCCTCTTACAAGTTAGAATCTAGAAAGTCTATGAAGATGAAAGATTTCTTGGACTAAAGAAGAACCTCCTCTCCATCCTTGCATTGGATGAAAAAGGCGTGAGGGTTTCTTTGTAGATGGTCAAGTTCTTATGTGGCCAAAGGGAAAATCCATAGATGATGGAGTTGTGATTGGGGAGCAAGAGGGAGGATTATAAAAGCTAAAGGGCCAACCAGAACAAGCCTTGGTCCATGACTCAGTAGAGCCAAATGAACTTCGGCATAGAAGGCTTGCACATGTGCACTATAGGGCACTACCACTTGCAATAAAATTTGTTGAAGGTCTTCCAAAAATACAAAAAAAACATGATGGTGTTTGCAAAGGATGTGCGAAAGGAAATAACACAAAGAAGACATTTTCAAGTAGCGAGAGAAAGGCAAAAGTAATCTTGGAAATCATTCACTCTGATGTATGCGGACCAATGTTATCTAGTTCATTAAGTGGGTATGTAAACCATGTTTCTTTCATTGATGATTTTTCTAGGAAGACATGGATATACTTCTTAAAGAACAAAGATGAAGTATTCAGCAAGTTCAAATAATTCAAAGCCTTGATCGAGAACCACACAGAGAAGAAGATAAAAACCTTTCGATCAGACAATGGTGGAGAATTCACATCAATTGAATTCAAACAGTTATGCAAAGATTTAGGGATTAAGAGGGAGTTGACTACTTCATATAATCCACAACATAATGGGGTTGTAGAAAGAAAGAATAGAATGATCATGGAAGTTTCAAGGGAAATGATTCATGATCAAGATCTTCCCATGCATATATGGGCAGAAGCTGCTAGAACAGTTGTGTATGTACAAAAATGTACTCCACATAGAGTACTCAAGAACAAAACACCTGAAGAAGTCTTCTCTGGCAAGCAACCGGAAGTTAGTCATCTCATAATATTTGGTTGTCCAATGTACATACACATTCCGAAAGAAAAGAGGACAAAGCTATATTCTTCAGGGAAGAAGGGTATATTTGTGGGATATAGTGAAAGCTTGAAGGCTTACAGAATATACTTCTCAGGCTTCAAGAAGATCGACATCAACAGAGACGTAAAATTTGACAAAGACTCAGCTTACAAAAAATCCAGAAAGAGACCTGCTGAAGAACCTGAAGAAACAGAAGTACCCAGAATTCAAGACACAACTATGAACGATACAACTCAAGAAGAAGATCGAGAAATAGAAGAACCCCAGGAACTTGTAGATCCACCCCAGGAGAAGAATCCTCAAAAGAGGAAACCTGCATGGGTACGAGAGGCTATCCAAGGTGCAGAAAGATATGGGGCTCTAGAATAAATGCACAAAGAAAGGAAGAGAACTAGGTCCTACTTCGGATATGTAGCCCTATTATGTGATGTCATTGATAAAGAAGCTTCCAACTATGAAGAAGTGGCAGAGAATAAATAATGGAAGGATGCTATGATCAAGGAGTTCCAGTCGATCATGAAGAATGATGTCTAGGATGTTGTCCCAAGACCAGAGGGGAAGTCTATCATGACTTCCAAATGGATCTATAAGATCAAGGATGTTGCAGATGGAAGCATAGAGAAATATAAAGAAATATTTGTGGCTCGTGGCTTCTCCCAGAAAGAAGGAATAGATTATGAAGAACTTTTGCACCTGTATCTAGATACACTTCCATCAGATCAGTACTTTCCCGGGCTACAGTGATGAAATGGAACATACACCAGATGGATGTCAAGACTGCTTCCTTGAATGGTGTAGTGGAAGAGGAAGTGTATTTGGATAAGCCACTAGGTTTTGAGACACATGATAGAGAAAATCATGTGTGTAAGTTGAAGAAAGTTATTGTATGGTTTGAAACAGGAACCCAGGACATGGTACGATGGAATTGATAGCTTCCTATCCAGTTTGGGATTTACCAAGAGTAAAAAGGATTCCAAACTTTACTACAGGGTTGAAGAAGGGAACCCAGTGTTACTCCTACTATATGTAGATGATCTATTTGTAACAGGTGAGGATGGGTTGATTGTTGATACAAAGAGGAAGGTTTCTGCCAAGTTCAAAATGAAGGAATTAGGTATTATGCATTACTTTCCAGGCATGGAGGTGTGGCAGAATGCAGATGGAATCTCCCTGGGACAAGGGAAGTATGCAGTAGAGATCCTGAAGAGGTTTGGGATGATGGAATGCAAGGCCATGACCACACCTATGGCATCGAACTTGAAGCTATTGAGTGATGCTTCATCAGAGTCAGTTGATGCTATGATGTATCGTCAGATGATTGGGTCCTTGATGTACCTGAGGAACACGAGACTAGGTATTTTCTTTGTTGTGAACACATTAAGCTAGTTCTTGATAGATCCTAGACATGTTCACCTGATTGCTACAAATCATATTTTGAGGTACCTGAAGGGTATAGTTGAGTATGGGCTCAAGTATGAGTCAAATCAAGAGATTAACCTAGAAGGTTATGTGGATTTGGATTGGGCATGTAGTGCCATTGATAAGAAGAGCACTTCTGGGTGCTGCTTCAGTATGGGATCAGATGTGATCTCTTGGTTTAGCAGGAAACAATCCTGTGTGGCACTGAGTACAGCTGAAGCAGAGTATGTCGCAGCTTGTTCATCTAGTTGTGAGGTAGTATGGTTGAGGAATCTATTATCTAATTTTCTTGATTTCTAGTTGGACGCTACTTGTATATATTGCGACAACAAGAGTTATGTGAAGTTATCATAGAACCCAGTGTTCCATGACAATTCGAAGCATATCGAGATCAAATGCCACTATATCAGGGATATGGTGCATAGGGGATCGGTGAAGCTGTAGTATGTTGCGATGGACAAGCAGATAGCTAATGTGTTAACTCAGCCATTAGCCAGAGTCAAGTTTGAGTACTCTAGGGAGAATATTGGTGTTCATCATATCAAGATTCCTTCCAAGGGGAAGTGATGAGTATGTGATCCCTTTTGACATGGAGGTAGGTGGGGCCTCCCATGGTTAGATGTAAGGGTTGTTCCCTTTTTACATGGTGGTAGGAGAGGCCTCCCATGGTCAAATGTAAGTGTTGTGCCTTTCTGACATGGTGTTAGGATTGGTTCCTCCCATGGTCAGATGTAAGTGCTGAGTACTACATCCATCATGAAAAAGGACTGGCTCTGTAGGGGAAATCCTTGTGAGATGCAATGTGCTGCATCTAGTATGAAAAAGGACTGGCTCTGTAGGGGAAATCCTTGTGAGAGGCAAGGTATTGCATCCAGTATGAAAAAGGACTGGATTTGTATGGGAAATCCTTGCGAGAGGCAAGGTGTTGCATCTAATATGAAAAAGGACTGGATCTTTAGGGGAAATCTGTATGAGAGGAAAGGTGATGCATCTAGTATGAAAAAGGACTGGCTCTGTCGGGGAAATCCTTGTGAGAGGCAACGTGTTGCATCTAGTATGAAAAAGGACTGGCTCTATAGGGGAATTCCTTACAAGGAAAGGTAGTACATCGAGCATGAAAAAGAGCTGGCTCTATTGACGAAGACCTACATGGAGGCTAGGCCTACAACTAACATGAAAAAGGGCTATATCTGTAGAATTTCCTATGATGAGAAGAATTGAGAGATAGCACCAGTTGATTGAGATAGCGGAAGTAGTAATGTTGATGATGATCTAGTGATGATCTAGCTTTGATTATGATCCAGATTTGATGATGATCTAGTGACGATCCAGTGATGATGATCCATTGATGATCCACACTTAATGTTGATCTAGTGATCCAAACTTGATGATGATCCAGAATTGATGTTGATCCAATGATGATGATCCAGTGATCCATAATTGATTCCAAAGAAGAATACTTGTGATGATGAATTGTGTTAAGAGAATACCTTCCTCGTTAAGAGGGAGTGTTGATATATTTATAACTTTGAAATGTATTCACTTGTATATCTTATGTATTGTACCCTGATGTTCCTATCGGCAAGTATCAGTAATGTAATTGAGTCATGTCATACCCCGATGTTCCTATCAGGAGAAAAAATAATGTAAACAATTCATGTAAAGTCATAGAGGGTAACCCTCCTTATTGATCAAGGATTAAAGTCCCTGCAATTGTGAGGCACTAGGGTTATTATAATCTCCTAGAGAAGTTGGCCCTAGTGAGTTATTGTCAAGTCGAGAATTAGTATAAATAGAGATTGATCCTCTCTATTTATCAAATAGTCACTCACACTCAATTCTAGCGCATAAGTGAGAGAGAAGGAGTTGGGATAAGAGAGAGAACAATTTTCGGAGATCATCTTACTCTCTTTGGGTTTTATTGCTACTATTGGTGCTTATTCTATCTCTAAGGAAGTTGCGGGGTTTTCTCCTTTATGGTTTCCCCGAGGAAAATATTTGTGTCTATTGCCTCTTGTGATTGATTGTTGTGCATGTTATTCTTTGAGATAAGATCCTAAGATAATACCATCTAAATTGATAAAAATATAACATCAACTCTATGGACGACGGACGACGAAGGAGGATAACAAAAAAAAATTCACCCTATAAACTGAAAAAGGGCCATGGCATGTCCATTTAGCTATCTACCAACCATTGGGTGCATTTTTTTTGATGTAATTGTAACTTTAGAATGTATTCACTTGTATTTGTTATGTATTGTAACCCGATGTTTATTCCAGGATGTATTTGTAATGTACTTGAGTCATGTCATACCCCGAGGTTCCTATCAAGAGTTTATATCATGTAAACAAGTCATGTCAAGTCAAGGTGGGTAACCATCCTATTGTCTAAGGGTTAAAGTCCATGCAGTTCAGGGGCACTAGGGTTATTAGACTCACCTAGTGAAGTCATCCCTAGTTGGGTTTAGTCAAGTCAAGAATTAGTATAAATAGAGAGCTAGCCTCTCTATTTATCACACACTCACTCACACTCAGTTGTAGTGCATAGCTGAGGAAGAGAAAGACACTGAGGAAAGGAAGAAAGAGGTTACTGTTGTTGGGAGATCATCTTACTGTTTTGGGTTTTACTTTTGGTGTTGATTCTATCGCTAAGGAAGTTGCGGGGTTTTCTCCATTTATGGCTTCCGCGAGGAAAAAAACTGTGTTCATTGTCTCTTGTGTTTGATTACTGTGCTTGTTGTTCTATCAGTTGAAGATCCTAATGATATGCTAGCCAATCATTAAAAATATAACATGGTATCAGAGCTATCCTGAGAAGAAGACAATGTGCAGCTGCGGGAACTAGGGCTTTCTACTTTGTGGATATCTCTCCACATATTTTCGACAAAAAAAGGGTGGAAGAACTCTCATCCCTAGGGTGCATATTTCTGTCGAAACAGAATCTAATTCTGAGGTTTTTCAGTTTTGGACCCAACACTACTGCCGAAAATTAGGGATTTTCACAAAAGTGGAATTTTTTAGTGAGCCCAGGCCTGGATTGATCTCCTCCCCAAAATCGAAGTTAGGGATCAAAATCAAAGCATTTGGTTGGAAAGAACTATGGAAAAGCAAAACCTTAATTTGCTCCTGAACCAACACTACATGATTTGAGCTCCGAATCCAGATCCGACATCCTGACCTGGTAAGATCTAAATCTTTTGTATTTCCATTTGAGGTTCTCAATTAAGATGTCTCATCATACCAAGCTTGATGAAAATCTTGAGGCAGGTGATAACGTTCGAGCTTGGAAGTATAGGATCTCCCTGGTCCTAGAAGAAAATGAGTTGGGCTCATGTATCAGTGAGGAGGTTCCAGTTCCAGAGGGATATGAGGCCAAGGCCTTACATAAGAAGAAGTTGGTTATGGCAAAGAGGATCATTGTGGATTCTATCAAGGATCACCTCATACCACATGTTTCCTCCCTCAAGACACCTAAAGCTATGTTTGATTCCCTAACCAAACTATTTGAAGGTAAGAACATCAATTGGAAGATGACTCTAAGGAACCAATTGAAGAATGTAAAGATCCAGAATGAGGAGACCATGTATTTATACTTCACAAGGGTCTCCCATATCAAATAACAACTGGAAGTGGTAAATGAAGAAGTGGAGAATGCAGAAATTGTGATGACAACTTTGAATGGCCTCCCTAGGTCATGGGATTCTTTCATCCAAGGAATTTGTGCTAGGAAGAATTTAGTCAAGTTCAGTAGACTGTGGGAAGAATGTTCACAACAAGAAGCTCGGACAGCAGCTCAAGAAGAAAATATGGGGAGTGAAGATCAAGTTCTCATAGTACACTCCAAGAAAGGAAGAAGGGAAAAGCATCATCACCAAGGTAAGCATTCTCATCAGAAAGGTTCATCTAAAATCAGATGTTATACATGCAATGAAATAGGACACTTTTCTAGAAACTGTCCCATGAATAAGAATGGATCCAAGAAGAAGAGGAACTCCAAAAGAAGAGATCATGCTCACACTGCTGAGGATGATGACCCTCCCAGAAAGAGAGTAAAACAAGAAAGTGAAGACTCTTCAATTGAAGATGAATATGTTCTGATCTCCGCTCTCATGGGAACTGTAACTCATGGAAGCAAAGATTGGCTTATTGATAGTGGGGCTTCCAAACACATGATAGGTTTCAAGGAATCCTTTGAGAAACTATCCGAACATAATTCACCCCATGAGGTGAAACTTGGGGATGACTACCAATATCCCATAAAAGGTAGTGGTGAATCCTCCTACAAACTAGACTCTGGAAAGTCTATGAAAATGAAGGATGTCTTGTTCGTACCAGGACAAAAGAAGAATCTTCTATCCATATCAGCACTAGATGCAAAAGTAATGAGGGTTTCATTTGTAGATGGCCAAGTCCTCATGTGGCCAAGAGGAAATAATATTGACAATGAAATAGTAATTGGAGAACAAGAAGGAGGTTTATACAAATTGAAGGGCCATTGAGAACAAGATTTGGTCCATGAAAAAGTAGAGCCAAATGAACATTGGCACAGAAGGCTTGCACATGTGCACTACAGAGCACTACCACTTGCAAGCAAAGTTGTTGAAGGTCTTCCAAAAATTCAACCAAAAAATGAAGGGGTCTGGAAAGGATGTGTGAAAGGAATGAATACAAAGAAGACATTTCCAAGTAGTGAGAGCAAGGAAAAAGGAATCTTGGAAATCATTCACTCCGATGTATGCAGACCAATGTCATCAAGTTCACTAAGCGGGTATGTATACTATGTTTCTTTCATTGATGACTTTTCTAGAAAGATATGGATTTACTTCATGAAGAACAAAGATGAAGTTCTCAACAAGTTCAAGGAATTCAAAGCCTTGATTGAGAACCACACAGAAAACAAGATCAAGACCTTTCGATCAGATAATGGTGAAGAATTCACATCAAATGAATTCAAATACTTATGCAAAGAATCAGGGATTAAGAGGGAGTTATCCACTCCATATAATCATCAACAAAATGGGGTTGCATAAAGGAAGAATAGAACTATCATGGAATCTACAAGAGAAATGCTTCATGATCAGGATATTCCCATGCATCTATGGGAAGAAGCTTCCAGAATAGTGGTGTATCTACAGAACCGTACTCCACACAGAGTACTCAAGAACAAGACTCCTGAAGAAGTCTTCTCCGGTAAGAAACCAGAAGTCAGCCATCTCAGAATATTCAACTATACCGTATACATACACATTCCAAAAGAGAAAAGAACAAAATTAGATCCTTCAGGAAAGAAGGTTATATTTGTGGGATACTCTGAAAACTCGAAGGCTTACAGAATATATTTCCCAGGATTCAAGAAGATCAACATCAGCAGAGATGTAACATTTGATGAAGACACAGCTTACAAAAAATCTAGAAAGAGACCCGCTGAAGAACCTGAAGAAGCAGAAGCACCTAGAATTCATGATACAACCATGAATGAAGAAACTCAAGAAGAAGATCGAGAATTTGAAGAACCACAAAGGCCTATAGATCCACCTCAAGAGAAGAATCCTCATAAGAGGAAACATTCTTGGGTACGAGAAGCTATCCAAGGTGCAGAAATATATAGGGCTCCAGAAGAGAATCATAGAGAAAGAAAGAAAACCAGATCCTACTCCAGATATGTAGATTTACTATGTGACTTTATCAATGAAGACGTAGCAGAATGGAAAGAATGGAAGGATGCTATGTGTTAGTGCCAGAAATTGTTCTCAGACTACTAAAGAACAAGCCAACACAATCTCATAAAATAAAATTAAGTAAAACAGGTTTTTAGGGTTTTGGTTTATGGTTTTGGTTGAAAACTTCATCAATCATGGAGGAAATAAACAACAACAAGCTAATACAAAACTGAATCATGCAAGTTGGATAAATTGGGGATCAAACACATCCCAATAAGCCATAAACATTACACATGAAATACTAATTCCACCCACAGGCTACAAGCATTTACATGAATAAACCTTTAAACAAGAAATGAAATTGTAGACTGAGCAATCAACTAGATGAGAAATGAAAAAGCATGAGAGGTAAAAGGGCTTATCATTTTATATATAATAAATAATGGTCATCCACTTACATAAGATTTATAAGTGCTAGCTTGAGAAATCAAAGCTCCAAAAGCCTCTCCTTGAGTGAAAAATCCCCCCCCAAAACTGTATGTTTGTCTTCCTTTTATCATTACAAAAGTAAAGTAGTTCCATAACTACCTTCTAGGTCAAAATTTGAAACATTTACATCAATTAGTTACATGATAACTCAAAATATTTAAAAACAATTAACCCAAAAATAGCAAAACAGTTTTGGGGAAATTTGGTGAATTTCTGAAAATTTGGGTCTCAAAGATTCCTTCATATCTCTCGATCCGGGATACCTGTACAAAAAAGGAGAAAGGTTTTCTTAAATGAGTATGTTATAAACAAAAAAATCTCTTAGTTTTTCAAAATTCGTCTTCAATTGATCAAAATACGTGCTTCAAATTTGTGACTAAAACAGGAAATTATTAAATAATTCAAACCCTGAAAATAGGCTACAAAGATGAATTCGAATCTCTCAAATGATAACAGCTGTTGCAAAACTGAGAGATATTTTTGTGAATGAGTCTGTTGTGGAGAAAAACCTCTTTTTGTTTTCCTAAATTCATTTCCATCTCCTCGTAATCTACTCCCAATGACAATGACAAAAACAAGAAAACAAAGCTACTACAGGAATCTCCCCATGAAAATATTTGACAAAGAACTCAAAAATGAGAGTTAGATAATAAATCAAAACTTGGAATAAACTTTTATTATAAGTTTTTGAAAGCTTAAATATGTACATATTAACTAATAATCCCAAAAGACAAACCTTAAAACTAAAATAATTAAATAATTCAACCATTAAAACCATTAAATCCAACCAAAATTATTGATTGTCCAAAATTATTAAAATCAACATAAAATGTAAAATCATTTTAAACCAACGGTTAAAAATTAGGACAAAAAGAACAGATAAACTAAGAACAAGATCTAATTATAACACTATGATTGAAGAGTATCAATCAATCATGAAGAATGATATTTGGGATGTTGTCCTAAGACCAGAAGGGAATTCGGTTGTAACTTCCAAATGGATCTACAAGATCCAACATGCTACAGATGGTAGCATAGAGAAATAAAAGGCAAGATTCATGGCTCGTGGCTTCTCACAGAAATAAGGAATAGATTATGAAGAAACCTTTGCACCTGTAGCGAGATACACTTCCATTAGATCGGTACTTGCTCTGGCTGCAGTAATGAAATGGAAGATACACCAAATGGATGTCAAGACTGCTTTCTTGAATGGTGTAGTGGAAGAGGAAGTGTATGTAGAGCAGCCACTCAGTTTTGAGACACATGACAGGGAGTCTCATGTGTGTAGATTGAATAAATCCCTGTACGGTTTGAAATAGGCACCCAGGACATGGTATGGAAGAATTGATAGCTTTCTATCCAGTTTGGGCTTTACCAAGAGTAAAGCAAATTCTATACTTTACTACAAGGTTGAAGATGGCAACCCAGTCATGCTCCTACTATATGTAGATGATCAGTTTGTAAGAGGTATGGATGAATTGATTACTGATACTGAGAGAAATATTGTTGCCGAGTTCAAAATGAAGGACTCGGGTATGATGCACTATTTTCTAGGCATGGAGGTGTGGCAGAATGCGGATAGAATCTCCCTCAGACAAGGGAAGTATGCAATAGAGATCCTAAAGAGGTTCAAGATGATGGACTGCAAGGCCATGACCACACCTATGGCATCGAACCTGAAGCTATTGAGTGATGCTTCATCAGATATGGTTGATGCTACAATGTATCGTCAAATGATTGGGTCCTTGATGTACCTGGCGAACACAAGACCAGATATTTGTTTTGTTATGAACACCTTGAGCCATTTCTTGACAGATCCGAGACATGTTCACTTGATTGCTGCAAAGCATATTCTAAGGTACCTGAGGGGTACATTTGATTATGGGCTCAAGTATGAGGTGAATCAGAAGATTAACCTGGAGGGTTATGTTGATTCATATTGGGCAGGAAGTGCCATCAAAAAGAAGAGCACTTTAGGGTGTTGCTTCAGTATGAGATCAAGTGTGATCTCCTAGTTTAGCAGGAAACAATCATGTGTGGCACTGAGTACAACTGAAGCAGAGTATGTCACAGCTTGTTCAGCTAGTTGTGAGGCAGTATGGATAAGGAAGCTACTGTCTGATTTATTTGATCTCCAGATGGATGCTACTTGTATACATTGTGACAACCAGAGTTGCATGAAGTTGTCAGAGAATCCAGAGTTCCATGACAAGTCGAAGCATATCGAGATCAAGTATCACTATATCAGGGATATGGTGCAAAGGGGAGCAGTGAAGCTCTAGTATGTTGCAACGGAGGAACATATAGCTAATGTATTGACAAAGCCATTAGCTAGGGTGAAGTTCGAGTACTTCAGGGAGAAGCTTGGTGTTTTCCAGATCAAGGTTTCCTCCAAGGGGAAATGATGAGACCCAGAGCCATTTTGACATGGTGACAGGATTGGTTCCTTCCATGGTCAGATGTAAGGGCTAAGCCATTCTTTCATGGTGAGAGGATTGGTTCCTTCCATGTCAGATATGAGTTTTAAGCCATTCTGATGTGACAATAGGATTGGTTCCTACATGATCAGAAGTAGGCGCTAAATGCCATTCTTGGAATGGAGGCACCTGGTCAGTTACCAAGAAAGCTCAGTTTGGGACTGAGGGCCATTCTGATATGATTGTAGGATTGGTTCCGACATGATCAAATGTGAGTGCAGAGCCCTTCTAACATGCATGTTGGATTGGTTCCTCACATGTGCAGATGTAAGTGCAAAGCCCTTTCGAACATGTATGTTGTATTGGTTCCTTGCATGTGTCGAATGTAAGTGTAGAGCCCTTTTGAACATGTATGTTCGATTGGTTCCTCGCATGTGTTGAATGTAAGTGCAAAGCCTTTTCGAACATGTATGTTGGATTGGTTCCTCGCATGTGTTGAATGTAAGTGCAGATCCTTTTAGAACATGTATGTTGGATTGGTTCCTTGCATGTGTCGAATGTAAGTGCAGAGCCTTTTTGAACATGTATGTTGGTTTGGTTCCTCGCATGTGTCGAATGTGAGTGCTGGGCCTTTCTGACAGGAATGTTGGATTGGTTTCCACATGGTCATATGTGAGTGTTGGGCATGCCTTTCTGATATGATTATACGATTGGTTCCTACATGATCAGATATAAGTGTTGGGCAGGCCATTCTGACTTAGGGTTAGATATAAGCACTGAAGAAGACCAACATGGAGGCTAGGCTTACAATCATCATGAAAAATGGATCGCTCCGTAAAAATTCCTATGAAGAGAAGAATCATGAGATAGCACCCATGATGATCTAGTGATGATGATCCAGCAGAGATGATCCAAATCGAGGGATGATCCAGATCCAGAGAAGATGCTCTAGAGATGATTCAGATCTAGTGATGATGATCCAAATCGAGTGATGATCCAGATCCAAGTGAAGATGAATGTGACTTGAAGATAGAGATGAATTGAAGGTGAATATGACAAAGACACAATGATTATCCAGATGATACAGAGAAGAAGAATTGTGCTGATAAATTGTGTCAAGAGAATACCTTCCTAGTTAAGAGGGAGTGTTGATGTAATTGTAACTTCGGAATGTATTCACTTGTNAGGGATGTATTTGTAATGTACTTGAGTCATGTCATACCCCAAGATTCCTATCGGGAGTTTCTATAATGTAAACAAGTCATGTTAAGTCAAGGTGGGTAACTGTCTAATTGTCTATGGGTTAAAGTCCTCGTAGTTCTGTGGCACTAGGGTTATTAGAATCACCTAGTGAAGTCGGCCCTAGTTGGGTTTAGTCAAGTTGGAAATTAGTATAAATAGAGAGCTAGCCTCTCTATTTATAACACGCTCACTCACACTCAATTTTAGCGCATAGCTGAGGAAAAGAAAGACAGTGGGGCAAGGAAGAAAGAGGCTACTGCTATAGGGAGATCATCTTACTATTTTGGGTTTTACTTTTGGTGTTGATTCTATCTCTGAGGAAGTTGTAGGGTTATCTCCATTTATGGTTTCCCCAAGGAAAAACATTGTGTTCATTGTCTCTTTTTTTTTATTGCTGTGCTTATTGTTCTCTTAGTTAAATATCCTAATGATATGCTATCTTAATGTTACAAATCTAACACATTTGTCAACAACAATAACAAGCCATGTCAAATATGTTTTCGAGGTTATGGCAAGAGGACAAATTGTTTGCAAAGGTAATTAACTGATTTGTCGATATAAGAGGGATAGGGAAAGAATTATATTGTAGGGTTTCTATTTAACATTATTCTTCAACATGTTTTAAATTTCAACTTTTGCTATATCAATTTTAGCAATCTGCAAGGACCTTGTGAACTTGTAACTTTGATAGCGCACTACCTCTGTTTAACTAGGTAAATTGTTTTGATTTTTGGGTTGTTTATAATTAGTTCTTAGGGAATATTATATTGTAATATTGAATTAGTACTAAATCATTCTTGATGATTTTTAATGTGTAGATTGTAGATCTAATCACTAACGTTGTTAAAACCCTTGGAAGCTAATGCAGAAGTGGATGCATTCACCTACATCTGAAAAAAATTACAAAAAGGTAAATAAAATTCTCTGTTTAGATGGTATGCATCTCTGGGATTGACCATCTTATATCGTCCATGGATAATAGATACCGGTACCTAATTTTTGGATAGGGAATACACCTTTTAATAGGCTGGACTCCAACGACATATGATATTCAAAGTAGGTAGGGGGGTTGAGATATTATCCTTCAATACAGGTATTTTATATGTATTTCTTTAAGAAAATCTGTCAAAGAATGTGAACACTAAGCTAGAATAAAGAAACCCACTCCCTTACCTATTATTGGAGTGCATTTTTCCAAATTCTTTCCGGTCATAGGCATTGAAGGCATTTGTTCTCACGAACAGGTGCAATATATTTTCTTGGGCCAGATGGATTGCTCATTAATATGAACCTAACTTTAATTTCTCAGTTAGACTCTAATATGAGTTTACTTGATAAGGGGTTGAAACCCTTTTTTCATTCTAGAACAATTTGTTCCCCCAATTTAGCAGGGAAGGAGTCATGTAAACTAGATTTAAGTAAGGGATAGTCTAGAAATTGGTGGTTTTGACCATGAAATTGATTTGTTGCAATGAACCTAGTGTTTCTTCCCAAGGATGCTAATAACCTTAGATAAAAGTGATGAAAATTTTGGATCTAGCACCACAATATATATGATAATACTTGAGCAAACCCCAGATCTATAAAAACACTTCTTCTCGAGTCCAATCAAATATATGTTTTATCTATTTTCCAATCTTTGTCAAATACATAGTTTAAAGTAATATTGGGAACTCTATATACCTATTAATTTCTTAACAAACAGAGTGTTCAATATTTAATTGTCAACCCAGGAAAGTCTATTTATTTTAAAGGAAATTAGCAAGTATATGCATAAACATTTTCAGTAGTTGATAATATTTAATTGTCAACCTAGGAAATTCTGTTTATTTCAAAGGAAATTAGCAAAGTATATTCATAAATATTTTTAGTAGTTGATAGGTAAAATGCAAATCACTCAATTCTAATCACTGCTCAACCAACTCAGCTTCCTATAAGAAACCAAAGTAAGATTATCCATCTAGAAATTGAAAAGAACTTGTATTTCATATCGTACCAATATTAAGGTCTATGATCTAAAGATAAATCATCCTAAAATTACTCTTGCAGAAAATGGAAGTCTATATTACCAAACTAGAACAACTACTAAGTATTAATCAAGAAGCCAATTCATCAAAAGCCATGATATATCTAATCTAGAAAATTCTAAGAAAGACAAATAACATGTCACACAAGAGTTGAGCGAGTTTGTAACAGCTATCAACACACTTATGCATTAAAAAAATAAATTAACTACACAGTCGACTGTCACACCATATAGCTACAGCAAGCCAAAGGAAATCGTATGACAGAATTACTTAATGAATGCGGTTGCATCTAACTATATAAATTTATCCAACTAAAATTCCACACTGAACATAAAGAAGTAAACTAAAACATCTAAAACTATCAACAACTATGCACGAAGGCGGACGTTAGCCTCTGAACATAGATGCTATCAAAATATCATGAAATATACAATAGAGAAATGTTGAGAATTGTCACTCCTTTATTATATTAATAAAGATAAAGTTGTAGTCCTTATGTTATAAACTCTTACAAATTGTGAACCCCTGGCTCTCCCTGTCTTCGTGAACTTATACAAGAGTGAAGTTGTTCAGTTACATAAATTTCGAGCAGCCATGAAGATCTTCGAAATAAAATCATGAAAGTTACAGCCATCAATTCTTTACTCAGGAATAAATGGACTTTACTTCAAGTTGTTTCACAAATTGACATGCTTACTTGAATGCGGAAGATTATCAGGGATTTTTAGTTGCATGCATGAAGGAGCATACGAGATTCCTTCACTATTGATGTTGATCGGATCATTGACTAGGTAGCCGACGCCAAGAGGCATTAAGTCTAGAGTATGATAATCTATTGAAGTTGAGCCACCTAGTAATTTTTAAGCCTTCTTTTAAATCACAGACATATCAGCACAAATGAAAGGTAAAATCCACGATTGTAAGTAAAACCAAGCATAAAACGAAATAAGAAATAATGATTTATACCAGGGATATTCATCCTTGTTTGTATGGAAAAGATAAGGATTCATCTGCAAAATAGGGACAATAATAGGGAGAAAGGGTGAAACAGAGTAGGGTAAAAAGGGGTAAATTGAGGGCCCAACATCTCCCCCATCTATCTAGTTGCATGTCCTCACGCAACAATATGAGTGAGTCTAAGTCTGAATCAAATTCAATAATATTCCTACGAAAATTTGTGAGGTTAAATGAATATTCTGGTACCTCCTCTTATCACAAAAATCCATTACTCATGATCAAAGCACCCCAACAGTCTCTTTCATATTTCTTTGCCATCCTGTAGGTGCCCTTGTAGTTTTTGTCTGGCCACCAAATAAGAAGAAATATGAACTTCAAACCCAGCCAAGTTGGACCATAAGACTCCATACATTTGACATAGCCAGGAACTCTAGATAAGGAATATTTCAAATTTTCAAAACGAAACAAGACTTTTTCCCTTAGGGCTACAGGGGAAAATTCCCATCTCTAACTGCTTCCTTGCAGAGAAATGTCCTACTGTTGAGATATCACATCAAAGCAATTTGAGATGATATTATGTTGAAACAAAACCAACTAATTGAATTTCTCTAGAGACTAAAGGTCTTTCTTTTGCCTAGAAATCAGAAGGTCAGGGGCTCTAGGTTCTCCACGAATCCTTGGAGTGGGGTTGTCCTCATTTCTATGAATGGCTTGTGAGGCACTTAACCAATGCACATGATTGGTGACAAAAGAGGTAAATGATCTTAAATTAATATCCCCAATATAGGGAATTGAATTATCTTGAGTATCCATCAGGCATGCCCTATCATGCAGATATAACTCACATAACAAATTCTGCTGAGAAAATTCACTCTGGGTGAAAGTTTCCAGGAATTGAGAAGGTGTTACAACCTGCGAGGGCCTTCCTTGTTTTAAAGCCTTAATCTTGAATAGAATCATCTATTCAAATAGGAATATAGGATAGGACAGGGATATTTCTCTGCAACTCAATAATTTATGAGTTAAAGTGAGCATATGTTCTTTGTATTTCTCCATAGAATCATATTTCTTTAACTCTTTTAATTTCTCATGCATATTTTCCCATCAAATTTTCTGAAAGAAGATCTCCTTGGACCATTGTTCCCTTAATCATTGAATGATATTTTTTTTCTTAGTAAGCGAAATAATTCCCTCATCAACTTGGATTACAAAATGATCCCATTTACTTACTTCAAGATTTAAAAATGATGCCTCTTCTGTCAATTCTTAATTATTTATGTCTGTGGATGGATCCTAAAATTATGCAACCTCCACCTATGTTGTTGCTTCTTTCATTTGAACACTTAAAACATGGGTTAATGCTTCCTCGACCTCAATCTGAATTGCTACTTCTTTAGTTTCAATAGTTCCAATCTCAGTCTGAACTGCTACCTCTTGAGTTTCAACAATTTCAGTTTGAACTGTTGTTTCAACAAATGTTTTCAGAAACACCAGTTCTTGTGTAACAACGTCTGATTCCTTCAATTCTATTGTAGCAGCTTTGACAACTGAATTAAAAGACACTGGTTCTTTTATAATAGTGTCATGTTCTATCTCCATATCTTCAGGCTACTGGATGATCTCGGTATCGCCCTACTGTTGCTCCTAATTTGGAAGTGGATTGATGTTTTGGAAACTACTCTCAGAAGGGACCCATTCAATCTTTTCTAAATATTGAGGCTACAGTGCCTCATTTACATGTAATTCTTATCCAGGAATATCATCAACTTTTAACCTTTCTTCTTCTGTTGGTTCCTCATTCAGTGTCTCATTTATTTCTTGGCGTAAGTGTGCCAATCTCTAGGCTGCTATCTCCATTTTATCAACCTTATATCCTAACAATTTAAATAAAACCCCACATTCAGGACATAACAAATCTTCTTTTTCCTGGATGGAAAGTGGATTTTCAAATTGACTAGCAAATTCCGCCAAGGTGTATAGGCCTTGTGTTTCTTGCTTTTTGCTTACCTCCTTCCACCTTTCCAGTTCTTCCTTAAGTTGTCGTGCATCTTCCTTCAACAATTCATTTTCATACTGCAAAATTTCAAACTGGGGCTGCATATGTTCTTGGGCAACATTGGCCTCCATGGGTAAATTTCCCACTAGTTCTTGTGTTTCAGTGGGTACCCTAGGTTTTAAAATGGGAATTTCGATACTCGCCATTTCTGCTTCCAAGGAAGCCCCGATTCTTCTTCTCCCAAATAATTTTCCTTGTGTTCCAATAGGTTCTTGTGTATCAGTGGAATCCATCATAAATTTCCCATGGGTTCTTGTGTTTCAGTGGGTAAAATGGGAATTTCAGTGCTCACCTCTTCTTTTGTTTAGAAATACTTAGTTATTCTTCTCCTGGATGATTCTCCATGTGTTGCAGTAGGTTCTTATGTAACAATTACATCCATCGGTAAATTTCCCACTGGTTCTTGTGTTTCAGTGGGTAAAATGGGAATTTTAGTGCTCACCACCTCTGTTGTCTAGGAACCCATAGTTCTTCTTCTCCTGAATGATTCTCCTCCAATACTTGATATTTTCCTCTTTATCTGTGGTATGAGAAAGGTAGAGACTTCTCCAGTTTCTGCTAAAGTTTCCTCCTCGTCAATTACAAATCCTCTTATCTTAGAGGAATTTTTGATATCAAAAACCTGAGGTCTTATTTCCCCCATTTCTACAACTTCTCCTTCTTTTCCTACCGCATTCACAACTCTAGCTTCCAATTTCATTGCTTCTACAGTTGTTTCCCCTTCTATTTCTCCTAATGTTTCTCCCTCATTTTATAATGGCACAGATTCTTCTATTTCTCCAACCATTTCCTCCAATGGATTCTCTGCTGCTACAGCTCCCCCTGAATTTTCCTCTTTCTCATCTTCACCTTCTTCCAGATCTTCATCCCTCCCCCCGTTGAATTTGACGAGCTCTATTCGACATCTCTATCCCCAATGTGTGCTACTCCAGGTTCCTGGTGCACCCAACTCCAACAAACTATTCACATGTTAAGTTATTTTGTGCCAAATATCTTTGCGCCAATAATTTAATCAACTCATGGTTTGTGATAGAAGAGAGTGGGTGTATGGAGTTCCTAAAATAATGCACCATGTTTTGCAGAGTATGTGAAAGATAAAATGGAATATTTATAAGCCTTATATGGCGTAAGTGAGATAATAGGACAAAATAGTAAATGTAAACAACCCTATATATTCCTTCACATGTAATGTATCTTTTTAGGAAGATAGTGACCTGGTCCTAGGGTCTTGGCAATGTCTCTAGTGCCACTCCTCTAGTCCTTTACTGCACTTGCTCCCTTACTGCTAGAAATTATTTAACTGATTTCACATTGTGCTTATTTAGGAAGAACCAATGATTCCCAATCCGAGGTAGTCTTGTGACTTTTGTTACAGCCTATTCTGATGCATCTATCCTCAATCGTATGATCTCTGAGTATTCTCATGTCAAGTTCATAGCAAACTGGAGTGTTGTTTCCTCATGGAAACCATTCAATATTTGGAAATAACCAACCCATCTAGCTTCATGGAAAATGGAAAATACCTCTATGTTTGCATTCAGATCGTCTAGACTGCTAGGTTCATACCTGACTGGAGGACTCATAGTCTGTTTCCATAATTTGCTGTGATAGGTGGTTGTAGTAGCTGACATAATTAGTCATTCAAGTTGTAGCAATTGAACATGGTAACTGAATAGAAAAGGTTCATATGGGTGTTTTGAAGTTTTGGAGAAATTAGAAATAGGATGTCTTACAGATTATCAGAGATAGGATGACAATTGTTTAGAAGTGCAGGCGAAATGATTTCAAAAAGAAAATTAACTAATTATGGAGGACTGTTAGCGATTGAAAAATGTATAATCATTACTATTATATCATTTCACACTTGATTATACTTGTAATCAGAATTCATACATGATCATCGTCACTCGATTAGTCAATTCCCTGGTATTATTGAACTTTCGATGTCAAAATGGCAAAGTTGCAGTGTGAAACAGCCAACTTTAATGGAAACTTAGTGGAGTTGCAGAGGAAAATGGTCAAATTTTGTGGGAAAAATAATGGATTTTCCTAGGATTTGGAAAAAAATAAAGGAAAAAATAGCAACGTTGTAGCAGGATTTGACCAAAAATAGCGTAAAAATTAGCAAAGTTACAACAGAATTTGGAAAAAAATAGCAGAGTTGTAGTGAGATTTGGACAAAGATAGTGCAAAAGTTAGCATAGTTGCAACGATATTTGGAAAAATACAGTGGAAACTTTCGTGGAGTTGCAGTGGAAATTTGACCAAAAATAGCAAAGTTTCAGCGGAGTTACAGCAAAAAAAAAATAGGCATTTGACAGAATTTCCGCTAAGAAAGATTTGACAAAGATTGATAAAAATATGGGGAAAATGACAAGTTTCCCATCAGAGGTCTGCAATCTTGTTCACTTGTTCTTCTGAGGAATAATATCAAATGAAGAAATATTGTTCAGAATTATGCAATAACTTGGCCCATCTTGACTGCCTCTTCTTCCTGAACCTTCACGCAAATTCCTATTCACAATTCTAAAAAAAAAGCACTCAATCACAGCTTAAAGAAAAGGAAAGAAAAAAAGAAAAAAACGCAAATAGGGAAAATCAAAACAACTTTATTTATATACAATTTTTGTGTGGAATTTGCATTAGACTTAAAAAAAAATTAGAAATAGAGGAAAAACCTTGCTCCTACACCAATTGATAGTCTAGATCAGCTACAACCTGTGAGATAAATGCATCCTTCGTGATAGATTTACGATAAAGTCATAATCGATGACCATTTGAAAATAGAGGGGTTTGATTTTCATTAATAGTGGTCAAACGAACGGTCCCATTATCAAATGCCTTATCTTTTCTATAAGGTCCCAACCATCTCGTGCGTATCTTGCTTTTAAAATCCTTTTTAAACCATGAATCATACAGCAAATCCCAATCTCCTTCGCAAAATACCTTCCTCTTTATAAATCTATCATGCCATTTGGAGCACCGTTGTTGAATTAAATTTGTCTAACGTACAACAACGATGCACTTTTCATATAGTTCATTCAGTTGATTCATTTGGTTCTCTTAAGCCTCCGTTAAGTACAGGTTTGCTTCTGTAGTTGTTCTCACGGTTTTAATTTCGAACTCGATAGGGATTACAACATTCTTTTCATACACCAGTTCATATAGGGAGAAACATGTAGTGTTGCACCATGTGGTACAGTAGGCCCATAATGCTTCTAGAAGCCTTTTAGCCCAATCCTTTCGATGACTCTTCACTATTTTTGTAAGGATTGAATTGATTACCTTGTTTTTACTTTCCACCTAACCATTAGCATGTGGATGATATGGAGAGGTTACTCGATGGTGAATATGATACTTCTGAAACAAGGCCTCCATCTTATGAGACGCAAACTATGGTCCCCCCTTTCTTACAATCTCCTTGGGTACTCCAAAGTGGGTGAATATCTATGCATATAAAAAATCTATTACAACTTGATCATTGGCCTTTACCAAATCCATAGATTCCATGGAATTAGTCATATAATCAATGCATGCCAAAATGTAAACTTTCTATCTTGATGGAGGGTTGATAGGCCCTACAAAATCTAGAGCCCATCTATTAAAGGGTTCAAGCACCAACTATGGATGAAGTTTCATTTCATCTAATCTATTTGGTTGGCCCGTTCTTTGGCAGTTCTCACATCCTTGAACATACTTTCTCGCATTCTGAAACATAGTTGGCCAAAAATACCCCATCCTTAATGCTTTATAGCCAATCCTTTTATCAGCAAAATGCCCCCCACGGGGCTCATCATGGCAGACCTCAAAATGCTATGGATCTCATCCTCTCTCACTGTTAAATTTGAGCATATAGATTTGTAGACAAACACACAACTCACAAAGAAGATCTCACAATTTACTCAGCCATTGAAGAATGAAACAGTGCAAAAGGCTTGCAGCTGTGAATGCTTTCATTAATCAAAAAGTAATCAAGATAATAATTACAATAATGTAAAATGGCTTTAATAGCCACAAGCAATTCGAATACACACGAGGAAGTTCGAATTGATGACTCTACTTGACTGTAGGTAACCAAGACTTGTCTAAATCACAATTGGAGTTCTAAAACACAACCAACTGTTATATTTAGTATTAAATAATGGTTAACTGACTGTGGTAGGTGAGAAAAGCGCCCCACATGTGTGCAATTAATTAAACCATTATTTAACTGAATGTAACTGACTCCTAACTTGGCTTGACTAGTCATCAACTGAAGTTAAGGACCCAGTAGTTAACTGTCCTTGTCTAAATCATAACCGAAGTTTTAAAACACAACCAACTGTTACATTTAGTATTAAATAATGGTTAACTGACTGTGGTAGGTGAGAAAAATGCCCCACATGTGTGCAATTAATTAAACCATTATTTAACTGAATGTAGAGAGCTAGAACTGAATGTAACTGACTCCTAACTTGGCTTGACTAGTCATTAACTGAAGTGAACTGACCTTGGTTGGTTCCGGCACTCCCAGTTGCTTCCTAAATTGTAGGGATTGATATAGGAGACTCTTAAACTTATGCAATCAAGTGCAATAAGTGGCAGTGAGCCTCAATTAGTGTTCCCCACACTTTGGTAACTGAAACATGTGCCTCAATTAGGTCAAGTTTAACCAATGGTACTAATGACTATAAATAGACTAGATGGACTCCCGATTTAGACATGACTCCCGATTTAGATATATGACCAAATTTGGACAAGAGAGGATTAATAATCCTAACACCCCCCCTGAATGCTAACTTGGACAAACTGTGGGCCCTGGTAACTAAGACCATAGGTCACCCATTACATCAAGTAAAGTAAAGTAACTGCTCAAAAATAAGGTGCTTGGAGAAAAACCACATGGGAAAAAAAACCCCCCTTCTAATTAAGCAGGTAGAATCAGGACCAATCTGGTTCTTCTGTGCACAGGTATCCTGCGTCCTGGCATGTGAACCTCTCCATCATATGTCTGGAGGAATCTTCCTCTTTGGAAGAAGAATGATATGCTCAACTAAATCAGAAATATAGACAGCTGCTGGATGAAGACTGGACCCATGTAGAGCAACTGAAGTCAATTGAAAAGTGAGGAAAGGTTCTTGAGAATTTAGAGAATGTGAATAACACTCAAGAAACTGATATGTTGCAGCCATGAACAGCAAACCATGAGTGGTAAGAACATCCCCAAGTGTTAGGAGCAGGTGTCCAGGCGGATGCAGAAAATCTTCCTCTTTACTAAATCTGTGAGAAGATGAGCATGTGATCAATGGTAGAGAAGCACTGGGACTGTTGAGAGCGAATTATGGAGCTCCATAGTCTAATATAGCTTCTGAAATAGATAATAAATCACATAATAAAATATCAGCAACCTCATATGAGGAAACTAACACCAAATCCCCATCAGCAGTTTTGAAGAGAAAGTGCGGTACTTGATTTTTCACACCGGAATTGGTGAGAGTAGCTACAAGCATGACTGAATGCTTTTGAATTTTAAAATATGAACCAAATAATATCAGATCAGAAATTAAATGAGATCTAAACAGGTTCAAAACAGATCCAAAACTGTGAAATGGAATAAAATCCCCAGCAATAGTTTTGTAGGAGACTTGCGGTACTTGTTTCTTCACACCGTTGATGAGAACAGCTACAAGCGGTACTGAAAGATTATGAATTTGATATATTAAACCAAGAAATATCAGATAAAATCTAAATAATATCATATCATATCCAATAAGGTTAATATCAGATTCAAATAAATGGTTAACCGAGACGGTGGATGCACGACTTTCTTCTTCTTCAAAATTCTGAATTTTGGTGCATGCAATCCTGCAGGAATTTGCTGGAAAAACTAGATCATGGGGAGTGAATGGATCACTCTGGTAATCTGATATTTCTTCCAAAATATCCAAGGTATCACATATTTTTACACCAGCAGCAACATTAGAGGAAGAAAAATCAAATTTCTCTTCACTTTCGGAAGCAATTACTAGTAAATTTTGCACAGAATTTAAAGGAAAATCACCGGTGAATGTTTGCATGGAAGTGCAACAGAATTTTTCTTCAATATCAGAGATTCGAATGTATTCTTTTGTTTCAGCAATATGAGAAGATGAGATATCAGAGATCTCATGGACTTCCGGAGCATCAGGAGAAGGAGTCACTGCATGGAGGTTGTCTTCAATTCGAATTGACTATGTAGAAGTTTCTGCTTCTTCTTCATCTTGAACAACTTCATCAGAGAGAGTGGAGGCCGATATTTTTGGATCAAGGATGCTTGTGGTGCTGGATGTGCTCCATGTGCTTCCAAAGGTTCTTTCCAATCTTTCCCAGAGTTCCTTTGGATCTTTAATAGATCTACTGTGGTAGCGCATGCTAGGAGAAAGAGCCAGTTCCATTATTTCAAAAGCTTTATCCTTTGCATTTAGCCAGTAATTTTCAATCTCAAAGGATTTTCTACCTAATCCATCAAACACCCAAAATATTTTTCGTCTATGCAGAAATCCAATCATCTTCACCTTCCATTCAAAATAGTCTGAGGATCGAGTGAGAAGAGGAACTGATGAATTCATTTCGAAGTTGTACCTGCAAAACAAAAAAAATGATCCAGTAGGAGATCTGAGGAGGAGAAGTGCCTTGTCCATCAAGGCTCTGATACCATGTTAAATTTGAGCATATAGATATGTAGACAAACACACAACTCACAAAGAAGATCTCACAATTTACTCAGCCATTGAAGAATGAAACAGTGCAAAAGGCTTGCAGCTGTGAATGCTTTCATTAATAAAAAATTAATCAAGATAATAATTACAATAATGTAAAATGGCTTTAATAGCCACAAGCAATTCGAATCCACACGAGGAAGTTCGAATTGATGACTCTACTTGACTGTAGGTAACCAAGACTTGTCTAAATCACAATTGGAGTTCTAAAACACAACCAACTGTTACATTTAGTATTAAATAATGGTTAACTGACTGTGGTAGGTGAGAAAAGCGCCCCACATGTGTGCAATTAATTAAACCATTATTTAACTGAATGTAACTGACTCCTAACTTGGCTTGACTAGTCATCAACTGAAGTTAAGGACCCAGTAGTTAACTGTCCTTGTCTAAATCATAACTGAAGTTTTAAAACACAACCAACTGTTACATTTAGTATTAAATAATGGTTAACTGACTGTGGTAGGTGAGAAAAACGCCCCACATGTGTGCAATTAATTAAACCATTATTTAACTGAATGTAGAGAGCTAGAACTGAATGTAACTGACTCCTAACTTGGCTTGACTAGTCATTAACTGAAGTGAACTGACCTTGGTTGGTTTCAGCACTCCCAGCTGCTTCCTAAATTGTAGGGATTGATCTAGGAGACTCTTAAAATTATGCAATCAAGTGCAATAAGTGGCAGTGAGCCTCAATTAGTGTTCCCCACACTTTGGTAACTGAAACATGTGCCCCAATTAGGTCAAGTTTAACCAATGGTACTAATGACTATAAATAGACTGGATGGACTCCCGATTTAGACATGACTCCCGATTTAGATATATGACCAAATTTGGACAAGGGAGGATTAATAGTCCTAACACTCACACGCTCCCTGATTTCCAAATGAGGTCCTGTGTAGAAGTGGTGGCCTTTGATCCAATAGTATCTCACACTTTGTTGTATGATCCTTCTCTCTTCTCGTTTGGATAAGTGTGATGGAAGTATACTTGCAACCAAGTAATTAGCAATGTCAGCATACCATGGGGAAAAGGTTGAGACTCCAAATAAATGTTCATCGAGAAAGGAATATTCGACTCATGTGTCATCATCATTATTAGTCGGTCGAGAAATGAAATCTGCAACCACATTCTCTTTCCTTGGTATGTCAACAATAGTTATGCCAAATTCCTAAAGTAACAACAATCATCTAGTCACTCTAGAATTAGTAATGGGTTTATTCATCAAATATCTAATAGTTGAGTGCTCAATATGTACAAAGGTAGAATATCTAGTAATGTAATGCCTAAATTTATTAATGGCATAAACAATGGCAAGGAATTATTTCTCTATTACTGTATTTCATTTCAACAGGATCCATATTCTTACTAACATAATAGATAGTGTATAGGTCGTGCCCTTCCTGTTGTCCCATAAATGCTCCAATGGTCGTATATAAAGCATTAGAAGAGATATTAAAATGAAAGGCCCAATTAGGCCCCCTCAATATGGGTGTTGTAGATAGCCTTTTTTTAGTTCTAAAAATGTTTCCTACCATGCATCTATCCACACAAATCATGCATCTTTCATTAGTAAAGTAAATAAAGGAGATGCGAATTTCGATTTTTTTTTATGAATCTCCTATAATAACCAGCATGACCAAGAAAACTTCTTACCTCTTTCTACGACCTAGGGGTAGGAATATTTGAAATGACCTTTATTTTGGTTGGATCTACCTGAATTACTACAATAGAGATAAAATGTCCTAGGACTACCCTTCACTCATCATCATATGGAACTTTTCGGTGCTCAGGGATAGGTGTGTCTGTTCACAGCGTTTTATAACTTTTTCCAAGTTTTCCATTGCTTCATCAAAAAAATTTCCAAAAGGAGAGAAATCATCCATAAAGACTTCCATGCAATCGTTTTCCATTTAAGAGAAAATCCCAATTACAGCTCGGTGAAATGTAACCAACGCATTGCACAACCCAAAAGGAAGCACCCTGTATGTGAATATTCCCCAAGGACAGGTGAAGATAGTTGTATCTTGGTCTTCAAGGGAAATATGTATTTGGTTATATCCATTGAAACCATCTAGGAAAGAAAAGAACTATTTTCCAAATAAGGTTTCTAGAACCTAATTGACGAAAGGCATAGGGAAGTGGTCCTTCTTTGTTTCTTTATTAAGTTCTCTGTAATCTACACAGACTCGCAATTTCTTGTTTTTCTTAGTTGCAATCACCAGTGGGGAGAACCACTCGGTGTCTGAAATAGGGTAAATAAAACATGCCTCTAATTTTTTTTGGATTTCCTCCTTCACGATATCTCTCATGTTCGGGTTCATTCTGCGCTTAGGTTGGCGTACAAGCTTCGATTCATTCTTAATATAATCATGATGGGTACATAGTGTTGAGATAATTTCTCTAATTAATGTTTATTCCCATGCAAAATCCCCCTTATGTTATTTCAACAGCGTAATGCAATGTTGTCATTTATTGGCTTTGAGATTAGGGTTGATATTCAATGTTTTCCCTGAGTTGAGTTCTACTGGAACACTCTTGGAATTATCAATTAATGGAATCAATTCAGTGTTATTGACTAAGGATTATTTTTTAATGTCTTCCTGTTCTATTTCTTTTAGTGTACTATTGAGGATCTGATATGCTCATTTAGTGATAGACGTAGGCTCTCTAATGAAATTACAGATGGTGTCATCTTCATTTTTTGTTTTAAAGGTCAAGGCTCTCCAAATTGTTAATAAAGGCTGAATATCTTCTTGTTCCTCTAAATCCATCCATAATGGAATTTCAACATCTAGGCTCAGTATTGTTGGAGGATATGAAGTCATTTTTTTAATGGCACTTCCATCATAAATTGTCATGGACCTTGATCTACAGTTGATGTATGCATCTGCTGTAGCCAGCCATGGTCTTCCCAAGAAAAATGGGTGCCCCCCCAGCTATGACTTAGGCTATAAAACAACAAAGTTTCTAGGGTACTCCCATGAATCAATGGAGACTACTAGGTCGTCCACAATTCCTTGTGGTTTGATAGTGGATCTGTCATCCATTTCTAGTATGGTTGTGGTAGGCCTGAGATTAGTGATTCTTAGTTTTTTTAAGGTCTCAATGGTCATAACATTTTATTGAAGCACCTAGGTTGACCAAAACATTAGAGATTTGGATCTGCCCAATATATACTGTGACATTGGGGTTACCTGGTTAGCGTATTTGGCCAATGGGACTTTCCCCATCATTAGTTCAGATAACTTCTCCACTACATGCACTCTAGGGGGATGTTTAGGTTTCCTTCATGGTTTTTTTACAATGAGGTCTATAATAGTTTTGGCATAAATAGGTACATCGTGTAGGGATTGTAATAGTAAAATTCTTACATAAATATTTTTCAAATCTCCTTGGAGATTGAAACTAGGTTGTTCCGCGACCTTTTGCAAGGTTAATCGTTCAAGATACGATGGTTCTCTTGAAGACTGTGTAAATTGTGTTTTACTACGTGTCTCTATAAGTGTTTCAGCTCATGTTTTGTCATGTTTCTCAATCAGTGTTTTAGCTGGTGTTTCAGTTGGTGTTTCAGATAATGTTTCAATGTCCTCAATAATGGGGATTTTTGAACTGAATGAATTTCCAAATTGTAGATTCATTTCTTCATCAATCATAGAGGATGGAACCTCAATGACTATTGGTTCCACCACCCTCCCTGATATTAAGTGTACATTATTGCAAGGAAGAGGGGAAATGGAATAAGCTAGAATGGTAGAAGTCTCGAACTATTGCACCACCTTATTATTAGGATTCGTATTAGGTTGAGCAGGAAGTTGAGGACAGAGTGGAGCACCCATTGGTGTAGTATTATTTGTAAGTTGCAGTTGTGGCTGCTGATACTGTGGATAAGATGGATGATTATGGGGAAACTGGTTCCCTGGGTAAGGGTTTCTCCATATTGGAAACCAAGGGACTTGTTGGTTTGGATGTGGTGCCCATGAAGTCCAAGGGTTCATATATTGTACTGCAGGCTAGGAAGCGTGGTGCCACGGTGTGTTAGGATATGAGTATTATGGAGGGAATGTATTATTAGCATTATTCCTGGAATTGAAAGGTGTAGGTTCATAATTAATTCCTGGAATCTAAGGTTTCCACGGATTCTTCTGTGAAAGAAACATTCCTTCTCTATGTCTACAATGGATGCTTAAAAGACTACTTTGGATTTTGGAAGTGAGGGGAAATATTTGGTATCATGCTCCAATTCACATAGACCACACACTTCCACCTTTTCAAGTGGACATTCTCTCAATGGGTGCTTCTTCCTGCACTTAGGGCAGAACACCCCAAGTACTAGATCGTCAGCCACTTGTTTCTATTTTTATCTCATGGCATCCAATTGTAAAGAGATGGAGCTCATCATGGAAGTCTTAAAATTCTCAAAGCGATTTCCAATATCTTCCTGAGTAGCTCCTTCGCTAGCTGAATTCTATGCTCATGAGGAAACATCTCGGTCCCTTGTACTGGTTCTGGAAGACCCCCTAGTGTATCGTTGACATAATTCCACAATATAAATGAAAGGTTCTTTGGAGATGTCTCCTTTCCCTAACAAATTAAGCATATCTAGAAAATCTTCCTTGATTCCCCTTAGCAGAATAATCTTGAGGACATCCCTTCCAATAGTGGTTTTGCCTGACCTATGAACATTATACAGAATCCTCTCCACAAAATCCTCCAAACTATCATAATATTTTTGCACCATATTAAATAACTCTTTTCTCTTATCCTTCGTCCTGCAATATTCTTGGTATTTCCCAAGAAACACAAGTTTCATCTGATCCCATGTTGCAACAGTTTCGCCACCCAAACTCATAAACCAACGTAAGTAATTATCTTTCAAGGTAGTAGGAAATAGTTTCAGCTTCTTCTCATTGAATTTATAGGCATAACTTCGATAGAGAATGTTGAACTCAAATAGGAATTCATCTGGATCCTCTATAGACTTCTCATGAAAGTGAGGTAACACTGAGGGTGAAATATTCTTCATAGGGGCCTGTCCAGATGTTTGGTGAATAGGGAACTGGAGTGTGGAAATTGTCTCCTCATGCAAGAGGTTTCCATTATCATTATTATTTTACCCTACTTCTTCTTCATAGTCGTCATGGTGACATTCGTTATTCATGATTATCTCTTCCTCTTGATTTTATCGATTTTTATGATCTTCGAACTTCTGTCAAAACTGCAACCACTCCTCTTTTGTAACTTCCTCTCTGTTGATTCGATAAACCTCCTCTAGTCCACATAATCCCAAAGAACTACCCCTATATCCTATAGTTCCTTCCACAAGGACAACATATGGTTTCGCAAATCCTACTGATCTCTCCATAGTTGACACTGATCCATCCTAGGATAAACATGATTTCTTCTCACATATGATGGTCCTTGATTTCGAGCTCCAGTAGAAGAATTAACCATGGCAATTAATTCATCAATAAATGTCTTTCTCCCTAAGCCTGGGCTATAGCCACGGCCTCTTCCACCTATCAAGCTAGTGTTTTAGGGGGTTTTGGGAATATCCCATTGAGTTCTTCTTGTATTCATGCAAACCTATAAATCATACCCAATTCTCGGATAAGGAACCCATTTGATCTATTGAAGGATGCATAGCTCTTCATTTCGTGTTATCGCTCCTACACCTGAGAATCATAACTACTAAAGAAAATGAACCAATTCAACTACTAACTATGCCTATCAATTACCTTCCTTGACAATGACACCAAAATGTTGGGCACTCTATATACCTATTAATTTCTTAACAAGCATAGTGTTCAATATTTAATTGTCAACCTAGGAAATTCTGTTTATTTCAAGGGAAATTAGCAAAGTATATGCATAAACATTTTCAATAGTTGATAAGTAAAATGAAAATAACTCAATTCTAATAAATGCTCAGCTAGCTCAGCTTCCTGTAAGAAATCAAAGCAACATTATCCATCTAGAAATTGAAAATAACTTCGATTTCCTATTGTACCAATCTTAAGTTCTATGAGCTAAAGATAAACCATCATAAAAATACGCTTGCAGAAAATGGAAGTCTATATTACCAAACCAAAGCGGTCACTAATTATCAATCAAGAAAAAAATTCATCAAAAGCAATGATCTATCTAAACTGGAAAATTTTAAGAAAGAAAAATAACATACTACACAAGAGCTGAGCAAGTCTGTAACATCTATCCACACACTTCTGCAAAAAGAAAGAATTAACTACACCATCATCTGTCACACCACACTACTACAACAAGCTAAAGGAAATATGATGACACAGTTACTTAATGAATGTAGTTGCAATTAACTATATAAATATATTAGACTTAAATTCCCCATTGAACAGAAAGAAGTAAACTAATACATCTAAAACTATCAGCAACTTTGCACGAAGGCAGGTCATGGCCTCCAAATAGAGATGTTGCCAAAATATCATGAAATCTACAATAGAGAAATGTTGAGAATTGTCACTCCTCTATTAGATTGATAAAGATACAGTTGCATTCCTTCTGTTATAAACTCTTACAAATTGTGAATCCCTGGCTCTCCTTGTCTACGTGAACTTATACAAGAGTGAAACTATTCAATTACATAAATTTCGAGAATCCATGAATATCTTCAATCTTCAGGTTTCTGAATTAAATCATGACAATTACAGCCATCAATTCTTTGCATAAGATAAGCTCCAAAATAAACAGACTTTACTTCAAGTTGTTTCACGAAATGACATGCTCAGTTTAATGTAGAATATTCTCAGGGAGTTTTAGTTCCATGCGTGAAGGAGCATCTAAGATTCCTTTTCCATTAATGTTGACCAGATAATTGAGTAGGTAGTTGACGCAAAGCGGCATTAACTCTAGAGTATGATAAGCTATTGCGGTTGAACCACCCTTCTAAACCTTTCTTTTAAATCACGAACATATCAACATAAATGAAAGGTAAAATCCATGATTGTAAGTAAAACCAAGCATAAAACGAAATAAGAAATAATGATTTATACATGGGATGTTCATGCTTGTTTGTATGGAAAAGATAAGGACTCATTTGCAAAACAGGGACAAGAATAGGGAGAAAAAGTGAAACAAAGTAGGGTAAAAAGGGGTAAATTCAAGGCCCAACAAGTAAACATATGATGAAGAGAAAAAATCAATTGATATGAAAATGGAATATTCTTACCAAAGAGACTTTGTTCAAGGGTTCCATTTGGGATGCACTCGTAAACAAGCATTTGTTCTTCTTTCTCAAAGAAAAACAAAACGTGTCCTATAATTCATTAGTTACTAAAGGTTTCCAAGACTGCTATGTTGGTTACAGGTAGGTAAGGGTGAGGTGAGTTAACAATGAGATCTCTCAACAACGTTTGGGGAAGAGTTGTCCAGAATGGAAACATTCGAGTTAAATAAAACCGACCAGGCTCAGTCTAGCTACAAAGAGTTGGTGTACCTAAGTTAAAAAGCATTCTCCTCGTTACAGGGTTAATCCATTAGTGTATAAAGGATTGTCCTACTACACATCTAAGGTTTGTTCTAATAGGGCCTTTTTTTCTAAATATGACCGCAATTTAAAACACACAACATTGTGTCTTTTAAGCATAGGTTAAGCACTAGAACACACATATACTTTGCACAATATCATAAATATAATTAGAGCACTGAGACAATAACCCCAGATAATGTATACAAGAGTTAACTAGATGAATTACTCTAACATTCACTGTACATAGTAATTTTCTACTATTTAATCCCTGGTTTCTATCACATTATACATAGATTTCACACTGTGTGTGTGTGTGTGTGTGTGTGTGTATATAATTACATTGCATAAAACTTTTAGCTATGATTCAATTCTAGGATAACTATACTCCACAATGCATAAAACAATAATGATTTCCTATGGATCCATAACATAAATACTTAGCAATGAGTCAATTCGAGGAATGGATCTATAGCTTAAATAAACAAAAATGATTCGATTCATGTACAGGTCTATACCAATTACAAAGAGAGAAACATGTCTTTGAATAAATCTGTAATACAGGATAATAAATCTGTAATACATGATACTAGGTTCTTATGGTGAACTTGAGACAGGATCTCGACCTCTTTTTTGAATTTGGATCCACCCTGCATCAAACCTTATTTATCCCTTTTGATAGCCACCATTTTACCTCCATCTAGAACTGCTTTGTAAACCTACAAATTCCACACTTGACTGTTAGGACTCTCTTAATATTCACATGTTCATTGGTTTACCCCTGATATTACGATGGTTTTTACTATATATTGTCTTTTAAGACAAATTATGTTTAAAGGGCTTTAGTATACTATTGCAAGATGCCTTGGACATGAGGACTAAGTGGTTTTGTTTGGAGAAAATGAGAATGGATTTTTTCCTATAAAAGTTTAGAAGTTTAGTGTAAATATGTTTTGTTTCAATTATCTAAAGTTTTGGTAATCTAATCTAGTTGCAAATGAGTGAGGTATCCACAATTCTACAATATTTATAGAGGCAATTAGCCACAATATTTATGGAGGTAATCATATACAGATTTGATCTTAACATCTGACCTTTTGTTTACAATTCGATTGGAACTAAGCAGCCAAGCATGTTAACTTATCTACTTACTTTAAAATGGAATTACAAGTTTACTCTACAACTGGTTCAAAACCTTCTACTATGAAGTAAAGAAAACAAGAGAAGAAAGTGTCGCTTTTTCTTCCAAGTGTTGAAATCCGATAGTTATAAGATTTAGAATTTTTGAAAGATTTATTCCATCTTCAATTTTGTTGATTTGTAGTGATTCAAAGATTGTTATGAAAGGATGAAATTACATCCTTGATTTAGTGGGATCGTAGTTCCAGATTAAAGGTTAAACATGTGCTTAATTTTTTTTGAAAAAAAACAATAAAAATAAGGAGTAACGAAGCATCTAACTTAACAGCTAATGAAGCTTATCCTGGTTTCAGTTTTGCTATCTAAATACAAAAATACCTATTTATTATATCATTGTATTACTAGTACTTATCATAATCACTTTAGCAAACTATACCTTGCAATATCGTCGTGTCCCGATTCCATTATTGTGAGAGATATTATTTCTAAGCTTCTTTATTTCTGCGAAGGAAAACTATCTGGAACCTTTTAGTTTAGGAGCACCCCCACCATCCTGATCACATGTTTCCCATGATGTTGTAATAGTTCACATACGGATTGTATTAGAATTCATTTGAAATACATCTTGACACATTAAAATCAAGTTGTATGTTCTATCCAATCATTTCGCAATGTATTATGATGGTGACACATCACACCGAGATGTATAATAATTGTCTTAACGTTGCATCTTTATCTTTGAAAGTAATTATAGATCACTACCCCATTTTCTGTATGCCTTTGTTTACTTTTATATGAAGCCAGGGATCTAACATATTCAGTTTTATGGTTACGTGATTACATGATCATTTGGTGTTGTTGATATTTTTAGTGCCATGTAACATATACGGTGTGGGTAATGCAACTATTTCCAAGAAAGCTTTTCTCTGTGTTTGGCATCTTCTACAACTACTTAGACTTTGTAGGTAAACGTCTGTGTAGTAGTTTTTAGCAGTGCTTCTTGTAGATTTTGTTTTCTTTATTATTATTATTTCAGTTTTCCTCATATTTTCTAAAAAGTGGGAAAATTCTACATATGCTTCTCTAATAACTTTCAATTTTTTTCATTTTTTTTTTGGGAGTAACTCAATTTCACAAAAAATGACGTTTATCTATTTTACAAGCTTATATTTGTGTTTCTGTGTTTGAATACCATGGATTGTCTTGTTTTCCTTGTATATTAGCTCTAAATTTTCCTTTGTGAAAGTGTTCTCTAATAGATCGGTCATTTGAAGATTTTATACTACGAGGTTTAATTTATAATAATAGGAATGTTACCAAAAAAAATAAAGATAGTCTTTGGTAGAAAGAGTAAATCCATAAAATTGCAATACTGTACAAATTATCAACCAACAAAACTATAGAAAAATATATGAAGGTTAGCTAGCCGAGACTTGCTAAATAAACTGATAGATATACTCCGCATGAATCTAAAGTATACTAAGATTAATTATGTTGTGATATTTGAATGTGAGAAGCACCACCATTATCATGTCTTTAGCTCAAAGATTCTCTAGGAGGACGATGGTTTCATTTACCTATTAGGTTAGTATCAATGCATTTTTGCACAGAGAGTAGAATTTGATCTACGTATACATATGTCCCCAAAATATATTTTAGTATGGGATATATTTTCTATGAATAAAAAATATAATATAGACTTACAAAACAAACTTAAAACAAAAAAACTTAAAAGCAACATAGATACAACCATGAATAATGTTTAAACCAACTTAGAGTTAATAAATGGTAAACATAGTATATCTTGTAAGTATTTGTACTCTAGCATACCTTGGATTAAGTGTTTATACTCCAACATACCATGTATTAAGTATTTATTTAAGCTAGAAAATCCCATCAAGAAGAGAATTTAAAATTTTGATAGAAACAAAAAATACCTTGGCAGATTGCACAAGACCTCGAATGCTACATAGAAGAATATGGATGAGTGTCTCTCCCATTATAGGGTTAGAATTCCTGAATATTCCAGTCCTGGAGGGTCCTCCCTATTGACCTATCCCAGATCCATATGAGCTTAACAACATTGAATTACTACTACTAGACATGGACACTTCCTATTTGAATTATCTTTCCAGTTCAGTCTTCCTTTCCTTGTTCTAGATGCAAGTTTTATCAACTCATTTATGTTGAATTTTCTTAAATGCTTAGATGATATATTAAAACAATTAGTCACTAGTAGATCACTGAAAGAAAAACATGCACAGAAACACAAGAACACAAAGATTTTCCTCAAGGAAACCAAAAGGGAGAAAAGCTCGCACAACTTCCTCAGTATAGAACTCAACCAGTGCAGTGTAAAACCCCAAAACTTGCTTCTATCTCCTTTGTAGCACACTAATACTTCTCTCTCTTTCTATGACATCTTGAGTGAGCCAAACAAATGAAGTGGAGATCTTTCCTATTTATATTCTTCAGTTAACTTGATCTCTAACCTAGCAGGGTGAACTTCTCTAACTGACTGGGCCTACTTGTCCAACTTGACACTAGAAATAACATTTATTATATTGACACTTGGGTATTATTGACCCGAATTACACTCAGATTTTTGCATTGCTTCTTTCAATGACACTAACAAGACGAAACTCATCTCCCAAAGGAGGAATACAATACATATGGAATATCTTCCGAAGTTACAATAATTTAACACTCCCTCTTAACTAGGAAGGTAATCAACCACAACAAAAACTTCTACTACAACTGTACAACTTTTGGAATACAACTTTTAACAGGGGGAATCCAATGATATATGATATTCAAAGTAGGTAGGGGGGTTGTATTTCTTTCAAAAAATATGTAAAAGAGTACAAACACTAAGCTAGAATAAAGAAACCCACCCCATTCCCTATTATTGGAGTGCATTTTTCCAACCTCTTTTCGGTCGTAGGCATTGAGGGCATTTCCTCCCATGAACAGGTCCAATATCTCTTCCTTGGGAAGATGGATTGCTGATGAATATGAACCTAACTTTAAGTTTCTTTGTTAGACTCTAATATGAGTTTACATGATAAGGGGTTGAAGCCCTTTTTGAATTCTAGAACAAGTTGTTCTCCCAATTTAGGAGGGAAGGAGTCACGTAAACTAGATTTTAGTAAGGGATAGTCTACAAATTTGTGAGTTCGACCATGAAATTGAGTTTTCACAGCGACCCTAGTATTTTTCCCAAGGATTCTAATAATTTTATATAAGAGTGTTGGAAATGCTAGATCTAGCGCCATAGTGGATATGGAAATCCTCGGCCATACCCCAAAGCTATGAAAACACTTCTTCTCGAGTCTAGTCAAATATCTGTTTGAGTATGTTTTTCAATCTTTGTCAGATAGATATTTTGAAGTAATACATATGGTGCAGAGAAGAAATCAATTGATATGAAAATGGAATACTCTTACTAGAGATACTTTGTTCAAGGGTTCCATTTAGGATGCACTCGTAAAAAATCATTTGTTCTTCTTTACCAAAGAAAACCAATGAGTCCTATAATTCATTAGTTATTGAAAATTTCCAAGACTGTTAGGTTGGTGATAGGTAGGTAAGGGTGAGATGAGTTAACAATGAGATCTCTCAACAATGTTTGGGGAAGATCTATCAAGCATGGAAACATTAGAGTTAAGTAAAAATGACCAGGTTCATCCTAGCTACAGAGAGTTGGTATACCTAATTTTAAAAACATTCTCCTCGTTGCAATATTAATGCATTAGTGTAGAAAGTATTTTCCTACTGCACATATAAGGTTTGTTTTAATAGGGACATTTGTTTTCTAAATATGACCACAATTTAAAACAAACCACACTGTTCATTTTAAGCACATGTTAAGAACTGGAACACACATATACATTGCATAGAATCGTAAATATACTTCCAGCACCGAGCCAATAACACCAAATAGTGTATACAAGAGTTAACTAGATGAATTACTCTAACATTCACTGTACAGAGTAATTTTCTACTATTTAATACTTGGTTCAATCATATTAAACACATATTTCACACACACACACACACACACACAATATATATATATATATATATATATATATATAATTGCATCACATAAAAATTTGATCTATGATTCAATTCTAGGATAAGGATGTGTGCAAGAAGTTGAGGGTCTCTTTTGGCGCATTAGATGCAATACAAAACTGAAAAAACAAGCATCCATCAGCTTGCATGGATATTTTGAGACACTTACACAATGAATCTAACGATCAGTAAAAAAAAAGAAATGTAGGAAATT
>LPNX010613408.1:0-18384 GCA_001517045.1 Pseudotsuga menziesii
CAAAATAGAAACGTAAAAAACATTATGCACCTCAATAGTGGGTGGTAGGGATAACTGGTACGGTGACCGACCCTACTTTAGCCAAAATTTCAAATGTCCCGCAATACCTGGGTACCAACTTTGAATACTTTCCTAATCTCAAGGAACCTTTCTTTGGATTTACCTTTATGTACACATGTTCACCCACCTGGAACTCACTTAGAGTTTTTTTTAGGCCATCATAACTTTTATGCCTGTCTTGGGAAGACTTTAAGTTTTGTTGTACCTATTTCATGATTAGCTCCATATCTTTTAATAAATCAGGTCCTAAAATTAACCTATCAACTGGATTGATCCATGAGATTGGAGTATTACATTTGCGTCCATATAAAATTTCAAAAGGACTCGTACCTCCAAAAACTTGAAAATTATTATTGTAAGCAAATTCCACTAAGTGCAGGTAGTCTTCCCACTTACATGGTTTGTCCATGACATACATTCTTAGGATGTCCTATAGGACTTGGTTTACTCATTCAGTCTGTCCATATGTTTGTGGATGATACACAGTAATGAAATTTAGCTGTGTACCTAACCCCTTAAACAAATATTTTTAGAAGTTACCTATAAATTTTGCGTCTCTATCTGAGACTATTACTTTTGGTACTCCATGTAACCTGAATATCTCTTTCATAAAATATATGCAATGTTAACAACTTTATAGGTATATTTATCAGGAATAAAATGAGAAGCCTTGCTTAACTTATCAACTACGACCATGATTGAATCATTTTGTCTGAAATTCTTCGATAGGCCTGTTATAAAATCCATACTAATTGTTTCCTACTTCCATTCTAGAACGGGTAGTGGCTGCAACTGTCCTACTGGATATTGATGTTTTGCCTTAACTTGCTGACATTCTATGTAGCGAGCTAAGTATTATGCCACTTCCTTCTTCATGTTTGGCCAAAAGAAATATTTTCAGATCATGGTGATCATCTTCTGGTATCCAGGATGTCATGAATGCGGTCATTTATGTAGTTCATTCATGACTGTAATTTTGATTTCTGCTATATTTGGTATGTACAACTTGTTTTTGTGCAACAACCATCCTTGTTTATTTAGGTTGAGATTTGTTTTTACTTGATTTTGTTCATTTTTGGAAGACTTTTATTTTAAATTTTGATATTCCTTATCATAATTTTCTGCACTTAGGATCTGATTTTCTAGATCAGATTCATAGTCGTTGCTTTCAAATAATAAATTTGCATGATGACTCAAAGCGTCTACAACTTTGTTTTATTTTCCCTTTATGTGTTTGATTTCAAAAGCATATTCACTTAAGAAAGACAACCATCTCTCATGTCTAACATTTAAATATTGTTGATAAAATAAATATTTTAGACTTATGTTATCTGACAGAAGTAGAAATTTCCTTCCAATGAGGTAACGTCACCACAATTTTAAGGCGTGCATTATGGAAGCAAGTTCCAAATTGTGCGTAGCATAATTCTTTTCATGTTCCTTTAATTTTCCATATTAATATGCCACGACATAATTTTCTTTTATTAAAACCTTGCCTAATCCTTCCTTGCAAGCGTCGGTACATACGAGGAAGTCCTTTAAAGGATCAACAATATTTAGGATCGGGGCGGTAGTTAGTATATGTTTTAGTTTATTAATACTTTCCATACATTTTTCAGTCCACTCAAACTTTTTACCTTTGTTCTGCAGTGAATTTATGGGGAAGGCAATTTTAGAAAAGCATTCGATGAACTTCTGGTAGTATCCGGTAATCCCATAAATGATATTATGTTGGTTACATTTTTAGGAACCAGCCATTCAATGATGGATTTTATTTTTTCAGGGTCGACAAATATTCCATCCTTAGACACTATGTTTTCTCCGTATTGAATCCTATCCTTAAAGAAATCACATTTACTGAACTTAGCATACAACCTTTGTTCTCTTAGCACTTGCAGAATTATCTTTAAATGTTCTTTATGTTCTTGTTCGTTCTTTGAGCAGATTAGTATGTTATGTAGATAATTACTTAAAATTTTGTTCATTAATCACATGAATGTAGTAGGTGCGTTTGTCAACCGAAAAGGAATTACGACAAACTCGTAGTGACCATATTAGGTGCTAAATGCGGTTTTAAATATGTCCTCATCTTTTATTCGCACTTGATGATAACCAGACCTTAATTCTATCTTTGAAAATATAGTTGCTCCGTGGAATTGATCGAATAGATCATCTATACAAGGTAGTGGATATCAATTGTTAATTGTCATTTTATTTAGCTATCGATAGTCTATGCACAACCTTAAGTTTTCCTCTTTCTTTTTCACAAATAAGATCGGTGTTCCCCAAGGAGAAACACTAAGTCGAATATATGTTCTAATCAATCAATTCTTGTAATTGATATCTGAGCTATGTAAATTCTATTATGTTCATTTGATAAGGATATTTCGATGCTAGTACCACTCTAAGTCCGGATCGATCATGAAGTCAATGTCTCTTTTTGGAGGAAGTCCAAGGAATTCTTCTGAAAATGTGTCTTCAAAATCCTTCCAGACTAGTATGTCTTCTATTTTAACTTTATTTTCGTTATCATTATCATTCTTCATATAAATAACAAACACTTTACATCATTTTCTTACAGATCTTTTCATTTGTAGAGCAAATATCTCTCTGAATGTAACTTTCCTAGGAATCCCTTTTACTTTTATAGTGTTTAGAGTATTGTTTGTACATGTAAATGTTTTGTCAAAACAATTTAACATTACTTTGTGTTTTTCTAGCCAATCCATTCATATTAACATATCATAGGAACCTAAAGGCAAAATATTCAAATCAGCATGCATAATGAAATCATTTATTAATAATTCACAGTTCTTAACAAAGCTAATAAATTTACGTTTAGTACCGATGGCTAATTGTACCTGCCACAACTTATCAAACTTTTCTAGTACTAATTTACAAAATTCAACTATTCTAGGTGATATATAACTCATACATGCACGTGGATCAATAAAAATGGAAATATTTTGATTGTTTATCATACCTTCGATCTCAACCATGGAGGTCTGATGGTCTGCTTGTTGGTTTTCCAAAGCAACACAAATTCTGGGCATACTCCTTGCCATGTCTCCAACTTTAACTACTTCCTCAATGGAGTGAACATTAAAAAATTTCTTTCTTACTGGGCAGTCTTTAAAGTAATGTGTCCCGTCACACTCCCAAAATTTTAAGGGTTTTCTTTGTGCAGTGTTATTGTTAAAAGCAGTAGGAGGTTCTTTTACTGCAGAATTCTGTGGCTTAAAATTTTTGTAGTTATTACCTTGATATCCCTTATAGTTATTCCATGTTTTTTTGTGGAATTTATTATGTTTATTTCTTGGATCAAAGTTATTTTTCCTTTTATTCTTCCAAGTTGGTACACTTTCTCTCTTATTTTATTTTGGTCGTAACATAAATTTGTGTTTCTCATCGCTTCCTCTAGCGTCTTCGGATTGTCATACTCAATCTGTTCTTTGAACATGATAGGAAACCAACTGAGAAAATGTTGTATTTTAGGTTTTTCACCAATTATGTAAGGTGCGTAATGAAGTAGGCTCAGAAATTTACCGCAGAGCTCTTTCATAGTCATAACTCCTAGTCTTAACTCATAAAATTATTTGGCCTTCTCTTCCTAATATTGTTCCAATAGGTACTTTCTTTTTAAATGCTTTTTAAAAATTTTCCAAGTTACATATATTTCCTTTATTCCCTTGGCTTTCTTTATATCCCACCACCATATATATGTCTTTCCAGTCAGATTATAGATGGTCATTTTAGCTTATAGTTCATCATAATAATTGTATATTTGGAAATACTTATTCATCCCTGACAACCAAGCATTTGCTTCCTTGCCTCTCTCCATTTCCCCATTAAACATTGTTGGTTTAATCTTTTTAAACTTCCCACAGATTTCCTCATATGATCTATATTTATTTTTTGTTTTGTTATCATCATTACGTTTGCTTGAATCTTGTTATTTTTTTGAGTAATGTTTGATTGATTCTTCACTCGAACTTTCAGGTTTATGACTAGAAAATTCTAGTTACCTTCCCTTACATTTGTAAGGTGCATATTTTTGTAGGTCATGTTCAAATCCATTATTTTTCTCTTTTTCATCATTATATATTTTAACTAACAAAATAGTATTTAGTTCCTCTTGATATTTTAGGATCCATTCATTATCTTCTTTAACTTTTCTTAGATCTGATCTAAGTTATTTTACAGTTCTTTGCAGTTTAGATTTATTATCTTGACTTCCATTCAAGTTTACCCAGATCTCCCCATACCTTCGATTATCCTCTTCATTACTTAAAGGATTTTCCAGGTGAAATTCTTCTTCTCGAGTGTTAGAACAGTAATCCACCACTTAGTACCTTAGTCTAAAGCCTTAGCCAATTTTAATTGCATTTATGCATTGATATGCTATAGTTTGGACTTAGGGAAGTTAATCCAACATAATAACCATGTAATTGATGCTTTCACACCTACAGGAGTGCTCCAGCTCAGTAAAACTCCACATATGTTCCCTCATTTATGACATGTGTGCTCCCATTCCTTGAACTGGGGAATTGTGGTTGACTAGGTGCACTAGGGATGGTTTTAGCTCAATTTTTGGATTGTTGGAGCATTTAATGTCCACCTTGAGCCTCCCACTCACATTATTTTGCACACCCATGTATGCTAAGGAGTCGTGATTTCTCCAGCACACTTCAGCGACATCCATACTACCATTTGTGACCATTTGGGCTGATTTGGAGCGATTTTGGCCCACCCACGGGGGATTGAGGCCAATTTAGCCAATTTCACATGTACACTCGGATTTGGCTTCCAAAGCCTCTTGAATTGAACCAGATGTAATATATACATATTCTTAACAATTCACATGTTAAATAGTTAAATAATATCTAGTTTCTGTTCACACTGTGTATGTAAAATTGTTCCTCTTTCATGTTTTTTTGCTGGTTTTTGCAAGTAATTCGACTTGTGAGTTTCTCTAAGGATCCTAGATCTTGTTGTAGATAAAAATTCTCACATAGTATCAAAGCTGAGTGGAGTTGAGTGGATTTGCAGATCAGTCTTAAGTGTTTGAGCTGCATTTTTTAGAGAAATTCTAGATGAAATTGAGTGTTTTTACAGGACTTTCAGCAGAATTCTCACCATTAGCGCAAGAAGAAATGGAAGCAAACCACATATTTCTTACCCCTTCAATTTCTTTGAACAGGAGGCATAAATGGTTATTCAATTGACATCTAAGGGTCTCTACAGAGTTACCATGGGTACATAAGTGGATCCAAACTCTGTTGTAGAGAAATCTAAGTGCTTCAATAGACTTGATGAAGCCTATGGATTTCTATGCCTGAGTATTTCAAGAGAAATATTGTTTCATATAGATAGTTTGACAACCCCAAATGATGTTTGGGTTGAACTAGAATCACTCTTTGGGAAAACTGATGGATTAAGAGGACATCAACTTGAAAACGAGCTCATTTGCCTCAGCCCAAGGCATTCTGAAACTATATAGGATTTCTTCACGAACTTCAAGTCTCTAGTGCTTTAGCTAAAGCAATCTGGAATTGAGAAGAAATAAAATCAGTTGATACTATCCATCCTTTCAAAGTTAGGCCCATAATTTTGAGTGTCTATAAGTACCTTTCATTTCGACAAATTGACACTTCGAAATTGGAAAATGCCAACACTAGCCAGCTTCATGGAATCCCTCACCCAGGATCAGGACAAGCTAGTTCAAATGGGCACCATCAAAGCTAGAAAATATCAATATTTGGCCATGGGTGTTTCGAATCCCTCCAAGGAAAAGAAAAAAGAAAATAATTTGAAGCAGTCAGACAAGAGGAAACATGATAAACCCAAAACTAGTGATGGGGGTTCGAATCCTACTAAAAAGAAGGAAAAGAAAGGGAAGGATAAAACTAATGCACATATTGCCACAAGGGATGGAATCTAGAGAGCTCCTGCATGAAGAAAACCATTGATCAGATGATGCAGCTGCTGGAGAAAAATAAGATCCCTGTCCCAGATGGCTCAAGGAAGAAAGATGACACATCAAGTTCAGACAACAAGGATAAATGCAATGCCTTGGTAGTAGGTACTTCTAATTCCTCAACCTTCATTATTGATTCAGGGGAACCTAGGCATATGGTTTCCACCAGAGAGCTCTTCCCCTCTATGCATTTGAATAGTGGACCATCTGTTCGAATGGGAGATGACTCTGAAATCCAAACAAAAGGAGTTGGTAGGTTGACTTGGAGCATGGTTATTTCAGTGATGTGCTCTATGTACCAGATTTGGTAGCAAATTTGTTGCCAGTCTATCAAATGACCCATACAATAGAATCCAAGAGAGTAAAATTTACTCCTGACTTAGTAGAGATAGAAGAAATATCATCAAACCAAGTTGTGGCATTTAGGTATGCATAACACCAAGAGAGGATGTACAAGTTCTTGAATTTTCTCCCTATTTCTAGTGACCAAGCGCTCATCTCTCATTCCAATGAGACCTCCAAGATATCGCATGAAATATTTGGGCACATGAACTACAAGTATCTCCAAGAACTACACAAAGATGAGACGGTGGAAGGGATTCCTTCAATCAAATCTTCAAATTGGGCTTGCATTGGTTGTGTAGTTGGGAAGCATCCATAGCATAGCTATGATAAGGGGAAGGATAGGAGAGCCACACAAACTCTTGGATTAGTACATTCAGACCTGATCTTTAGTATACTCACTCCCTCCTATGGAAAGTATGTACTCACCTTCATTGATGACTACTTGATATTCTGCTAGGTATACTTTTTAAAATTGAAATCTGAAGTATTTGAGCAATTGAAGATTTGGAAGGACTTAGTGGAGAATCAAAGTGGGAATAGGATAAAAATAATTAGGACTAAAAATGAGAAGGAATATGTCAACAAAAATATGCATCATCTTTTTGAGGAATGTGGCATTCAAATGCAACATTCAACTCCCTACGCACTGCATCAAATGGTGTGGCGGAGAGGAAAAATAGATCTCTCAAAGAGATGGCCACATGCATGATTGAGGCAAGGGATCTAAGTCCCAAGCTATGGGATGAGGCTATCAATTGTGTTGCATATATATAGAGAAAAGAATTCCACAAATCAATCAAAGGAAAAAATCCCTACGAGGCATGGTTTGGCCATAAACCAAATGTCTCAAATTTCATAGTTTTTGGATCAAGAGCATGGGATCGAATTCCATTAGAAAAGAGGAAGGATTTGAAGCCACAGAGCAAGGAATGTATCATGGTTGGTTATGGTGAGGACAGAAAGGGTTATAATTCTTTGACGCATCCACACTCAATACTTTTATTGAGAGGAGTGAGCAATTCGAAGAGGAGCCAATACCAGATTTTGAGCTTGCACTAGGGGAATGCCCTTCTCCCCAGCACCTTGATGAAGTAAGTAATGATTCAAGATCTATATTTTCTGATAATTTTGATAATGATATGTTTGTATATGACTCACCATCAAGGCTCAAATGGGATGAAAAAATCATACAAGATGCAAGGGAATTGGTAGGTAATCCCCCTAAATCCTAGGAATACAAGATCTCAAATTTGTCATGTCCCCTCCCATCCACTAGAGAGAGAATGCGACCATAATTGCTCGCTCTGATTATTGCAGGAGCATCCAGCTCGAAGGTCATTGAATTTTGTATGTATTTTGATGAATTCCCAATTTTTGTAGAAATCTATAGAGGCATGAATTCATCTTGCGTTCACTCTATTCAAGTCTGAGTATAAATTCTCTAACTTCCCAATAGAAGAGAATTGATCCTGTCAGTGATCAATTCGACAATCTCTAAAGAAAGATCTCAGAGGAGATCGAACGGTGGAGAAATATCGCAATGGAAATTGACGGTCACAATATTTTATGCATATGGACACAGATCAATGACTAAGAATCAACCCACAAGAATCAACGATGCGAAAATCTTGAGTTTGTGAAATCGGGGAAATATGGAAATGTGATCCCGCATATCGCATTTCGCATCCCGCATCCCGCATCCTGTGTGCAGAAAGGAGAGTTGGGGAAGGAGATCTGTGGAAATAGAGAATTTGAAGCCACATCCCACATCCCACATATCACATCCCGCAAGTTGTGGAAAGATGAGTTGCGGAAGGAAATGTACAGGGGATAGAATTTACAGAAGGACGTTTCTGCATCCCGCATCCCTCATCCCATTCGGAAAGGAATATTTATGGCAAGAAATTCAACCTGTTAACAGAAATATTGGAAATATTTGATCATGCATGCCATCACCAATCTGACAATCTAAGCCCCATAACATAATTTAGAAATGCATTGAAAGAAAACATACATAGATGCATACAATTGCAATTATACAGCGGAAGCAATTCATCAATTCAACACATTAGGCATGTTCATCATATTTATTTAAGCAAATGCAATTGCAAAGATTAATATAGACAAGAATACTTATCTTGAAAGAAGTTTGTCCCGCAACCAATTATGTCGCTACAACGTTCCACCCAAGCATAGGCCAGTACGCTCATCAATCTCTCAGCATCACTGCCACCCCCAAGCTGGGTGTGATTCCCACAAGGAATAAGGAACATTGGCAGGCCCACACATAGCCAAGGATACAACAAAACTCAGCCAAGCCAACACAGTTGGGTTTATCAAGTTGCAAACAAACAAGCCAATATACTGTTGGTTTTATCAGTCTAATCAACCAAGCCATCTAACAGTTGGGTTTATTAGGCTACTCAGCCAATCCAACTAACATATGGGTTTATCAGGACACGCATCTAAGCCATATCACTACTAGGTTTATCAAAGTGTAGTCAGTAAAGCCAACTTTCACATTAAGGACCAGCCAAGCCAACTAACAAATGGGTTTATCAGGTTGCAAAGGAGCTGGAAATATTGAACTGCTAAGCTAGTGAGCTCAACCACTGAGCTATGGACACCTGCACTAGATCATTCTTGGCTCCTAAAACATCTACACACCCAACACAAGGAAGCATCCCCTTCTCTGCTACATAGTACCTCAGGCTATGCCTTCCATTCCAATGATTTTCAGGGTGTGCAAAGAAGAAAACCAACCCCTCTAGATCTATTTGTGAGGTTCCTTCCTACACTAGGTTTATCAAGATAGTTCAGACCCAATTCCACTGCAAACTAGTTCAGACCAAGGAAAAATATGCACACACAACAAACCACAATGTCAACACACACAACAGGCTTCCACTCACTCCGTGACAGAGGAGACCATTGCACAATGACACTAAGGAAACCACAGATGACCACTATTTCTCATAAAATCAAGTGATATCCACTGCTCATTCGTTCAACAAACAAAGGAGACCCCAAACCTTTGCACGGCTAAGGATGGTAACAACAGGCGAACAACCCAGAACAAAACATGGTTCTCGAAGGAGGATGAACACAAAATGCGCATGAACAGAATGGAATAGAGAATGATTAGAATGGACCACAACATTTCAGTGAGAGCCAGATGATGAACTGGGCATGCATATTGAAGAAAAAAACTAAAAACGTGAAGGATGAAACCCTAAGAAGGTTCAGCTACCTCAAAGCTCCACGTGAATGAAGGATGGATGATCAAAAATGTCTCACCGCTCCCTAAAACGTGAGGGAATATGAAAACGTGAATGCATGTGGGAATGGGCATATGCTTTTGGGTGTTTTCTTTTGACACATGGATTTTCCCCAATGGCTCAAGGTTAAACATCCCCCCCCCCCTATCCTTAGGAAATCATGCCCCCATCTCATTATTTGTTGCATTGACATTGTTGGTTGTGGGTTTTTAATTAAATTGCATATTTATATGATGCCCAAAATTATAATATGTCGGCTAGCAAAAAATACCATCGTCGTCGATTTTAATCGTTGAAACATAAAATGATAAATCAATTGTGGGGCTTTTTCCTTTAGCTCCACACCATGATTAGTTATAGTATTTACATCATATATATTTAATGTAAACAGGGTCAAAACCAGGGTTTTACATTCCCCTGCCCATTCAACAGCACGGTCCTCAATGCTTTACAAAATTGAACAAAAATGCTACGCTGGTACCGCCCTCGGTGCTCTGCAGAATTGAAAAAAAAGAAATGTGCTGATCACATGGCATCCTCCAACTCCCATGTAGCCTCTTCGGGACTGTAGTGCTCCCATTTCACCTTTACCTTCCCTATGGCTTGGTTCCAGAGCATTGTGACCTTCCTTTAGAGGATGCGCATTGGCTTGATTTGGAATTCTCCCTTGGGTTGCACCTGAATCACATCCCAATTTATCACATGGTTAGGATCATGTACATATCTCTTAAGCAACGAAACATGAAAAACATTATGAGCCCTAGTGCTAGCAAGAAATTCAATTCTATATGCAACTAGCCTTATTCTTTCAAGCACTTCAAATGGTCCACGGTATCTAGGTGACAGCATGGCACAAATTCCAAGATTCAAGGAACTCTTCTTTGCCATCACTCTAAGGTAAACATGATCCCCAAAATTGAACTCTCTATTCACCCTATGCTTATCCGCATACCTTTTCTGTATGTCCCGAGCTTCTTTCAAATTCGTCCTGATCTTTACAACCTCCTTCTCCATCTCCTTGAGAAATTTTGGACCAAGCACAACCCTGTTCACTGGATTATCCCAAGTCACTGGTGTCCTACACCTCCTGCCATACAAAGCTTCATATGGACTCATCCCCAAGGATGATTGATGTTCGTTGTTATATGCAAATTATACCAAGTGTAAATAATCTTCCCTCTTGGTTGGTTATCCCATCACATACATGAGAAGCATGTCTTCAAGCACCTAGTTAACTCTCTCTGTCTTCCCATTAGTCTGAGGATGGTACACAGTGCTGAAATTCAACTTTGTACCCAAATATGCAAACAACCCCTTCCAAAAATTGGAAGTGAGCTTGACATCTCTGTCAGAGACTATTGCCTTGGGCAATCCATACAATTTGAAAATATCGTTCATGAAGATATTTGCAATGTCATCGGTCTTTTGCGTAGACTTAACCGGTATAAAATGTGTTTCCTTTGTCAAATTGTCCACCACAACCATGATGGAATCATGTTTTCTCCAAGTCATTGGCAATCCTGTAATAAAATCCATGGAAATAACTTCTCATTTCCATTCTGGAACTGGAAAAGGCTTCAACAAACCTGTTGGGTGTTGATTCTCAACCTTCACCTGCTTACATTTCATGCACCTTGAAATATATTCAGCCATGTTCTTTTCCATTTCTGGCCAAAAGTACTACTTTGTAGCTATAGCAATTGTCTTCTAATATCCTGGGTGACCAAAATATGGATCTTAATGGATCTCATCCATAACAACCCTCCTCAAATCTACTGCATTCGGAATATAAACTATGTTCTTATAACTAAGGAGTCCATCTTCTTCTAATTTACATCCCTCATACTTCTTTCAAGGCTTGCCTGCACCTTCCTTCTGAGTGCATCAACTACCTTATTCTCTTTTTCCTTTATGTGCTTGATTTCAAAATCAAACTCAAATAAAAACTCCAACCATCTAGCTTTCCTAGCATTTAGAGTAGGTTGATCAAACAAATACTGCAGATTGCAATGGTCTGTCCTTAGCTCAAATCTTCTTCCCATCAAGTAATGCCTCCACATCTTGAGAGCATGTACTATGGCTACAAGTTCCATATCATGAGTGGCATAGTTTTTCTCATGCTCCTTCAACTTTCTTGACTCATAACATATTACTAGGTTGTCTTGCATAAGAACTCCACCATGCCTTTAACCGCATGCATTAGTACGCACCACAAAATATTTCTTTGGGTTTGCAACTTTCAAGACTGATGCACTTGTGAGAATATTCTTCAACTGTTGGAAGCTTTCATCACACCTTGATGTCCATTCAAACTTTATATCCTTCCTTTGCAAATAAGTGATGGCATGTGCAACCTTTGAGAATCCTTCAATGAATCTCCTGTAATATCCTACAAGTCCTATAAAATATCTTACATCTGTCGCATTTCTTGGAGTAGTCCAAATAATAATGGCTTCAATAATGTCAAGGTCCACAAATATACCCTCTTTTGAGATAATGTGATCCAAATAATGAATTCTATCTTTAGAGAAGTCACACTTGCTCAACTTTGCATGCAATTGATGCTCCTTGAGCAATTGTAATGTCATTCTCAGATGATCTTCATGATGTTCCTCATTCTTAGAATAAATAAGAATGTCATCAAGGAAAACAAGAACAAAGTTATCCAAATACCTGCAAAAGACACTATTCATAAGGCACATAAATGTAGCGGGTGCATTTGTGAGACCAAATGATACCACTACAAACTCATAATGTCCATACCTTGTTCTGAAGGATGTCTTATGAATGTCTTCATCCTTGATCCTCACCTGATGGTAACCAGACCTCAAGTCAATCTTGAAAAATACCTTTGCTCCTCTCATTTGATCAAAGAGGTCATCAATTCTAGGAAAAGGATATTTTTTTTTCACAGTGACCTTGCTTAGTTGTTTGTAATCAATACACAATCTGAGTGTACCATCTTTCTTCTTCACAAACAGAACTGGTGCTCCCCAAGGAGACACACTCGTCCTAATATACTTCTTCTCCAATAACTCTTGCAACTGCATCTTAAGCTCTAGCATTTCCGGTGTACTCATTCTATAGGGTATCTTGGACATTGGTGCCACTCCTGGCACAAGATCAATTGTGAAATCAATGTCTCTCTTTGGAGGAAGCCCCGGAATATCATCAGGAAAAACATCCCTAAATTCCTGCAACACATGAAAGTCCTCCAACCTAGGAGTTTCATTCTCTATTGTTTCCACAATATGAGATGCATACAACTGGAAACCCTTCCTATAAAACTTCTTCAATTGCATTGTTGAAATTTGCCTCACAGAAATCACCTTTGGAAGGCCTCTTACAACTATTGGGTTCCCCTCTTCATCCATGCATTTAAAATTCTTATTATAGATGTTGATATTTAACCTGTGATCTTCTAACAAATCCATTCCAATGAGAACATCACAGGAACCAAGTGGTAGAACATTCATATCTACACAAGTGACCAATCCATTCATCACTAATGGGAATTTCTCTACCACTTCACTAACCTTTCTCTTAGTTCCAGTGGCTAGCTGAACTAACCATGATTTGATATGCTTTACTTTCTTAAAAGCACAAATCTCCACTACTCTAGGAGCAATGTAATTGTGAGTAGAACCATGGTCAATCAGAATAGAAACATATTGCTCAACAATCTTACCTAGAACTTCAGCCACAATTGACTGGTGATCTTCCTGGCAGTCCTCCAGTGCTGCATAGATCCTAGGGACAGACCTTGCTACTTGACCCACAGTTTATTCCTCTTGAATGTTGTAAGCTAGCCTTGCATTCTCATTCTCAAGTGGACAACTCCTATGCATGTTGGGTCCTCCACATTTCCAACATTGGAGTGGTTCTCTGTTCTGTTGTGGATCTCTTGGATTTTATCCCACCACTCTAGCTGACTTCTTCTCAACTTGGGATGGCTGCTTATGTTGATTCTTGGAGTTAGAATGTTTGAAACCTTTCTTCCTTTGGTCAGACTTCTCATTCTTCTTGTCCTTCCATGTCTTATGATAATCACGTTTGCCTTTGTTTTTCTCATAGCAATACTTATATTTCCTTATCGCTTCTTTCAGAGTGCTAGGTTCATAAAACTCAATTTTGTCTTTGTAAGACTGAGGCAATCCACTTAGATAACGCTGTATTTTTACTTTTTCATCTTTGATGTACCTGACATACCTCAACAGCTCCAAGAACCTATTTGTATACTCTTCCATGGTCTGCTGCCCCAATCTTAGCTCATGGAATTCTTTGATCTTGTCATCATAGTACATGTCAGAGAGGTACTTAAGCTTGAAATACTTTGGGAACTGTTTCCACACAATCTTCCTTTGATTAATATTTTTCACTTTCCTGAAGTGCTCCCACCATATGGATGCTCTTCCAGTCAATTTGAAGATGGATACCCTAGCCTTCATATTTCCTGAGTAGTCTTGGACTTGGAAATAATTCCTCATCCCAAGAAGCCAAGCTTCAGCTTCTTGACCATTCTTTATCTCACCATTGAATGTAGGAGGCCTTGCCTTCTTAAATTCATCACGTGAACGGTTCTGGTAGCGCCTTTTTCTCTTATTCTTGTGAGAAGAAGAACTTGAACCACCAGTGGATCCTTCAGAGTCAGATGACCCACTATGAGATCTCTTTCTTCTTCTAGCAGTGCTCTTACTTCCTTCTGGTCTCACTGCCCAGTCCCCATAGTTCATCTGCCCTTGAATGTCTGTCAAAATTTGTAACGTTGCTTTAGTTAGCTGATTCTGCTTCTCTACATCCTTAACCAATCTTTCATTATCTGCCCTGTAACTTTGCATCTCCACCCTTAGCCTTCTCATGGTGGTTGCAAAATTTGGGGGAGTATCTTAAAACCTCCTCCCATTAGACTCTGTCTCATCATTTCCAGCCCAAACATTTTCCCCCATAGCATATTCCTCATATTCATTGGGTTATGTGCATCATCACACATGTCGGTTCTCATGGCTCAGCCAAACCAACTTTACCGAAATGCACTATCTAGAATGTTGCCCTTTGAAGGTGACTATAATTCTGCAAAATATGTTAATAAACAAAATTGTTAGCTGCATAATAAAATCAGAAGTAAAAACCATTTACCAATAGCTCTGTTAAGTTTTCAACTTGGACCATCAAGGCCCAATGATGCAACCTACAGCTCTTATGCCACACTGTCACATCCCCTCTTGTCCACTAGAGAGAGAACGTAACCATAACTGCTCGCTCTGATTGTTGCAGGAGCATCTAGCTTGAATTTCATTGAATTTTGTATGTATTTTGATGGATTCTCGATTTTTGCAGAAATCTATAGAGGAATGAATTCATCTTGCATTCACTCTATTCAATTCTAAGTATAAATTCTCTAACTTCCCAATAGCAGAGAAGTTTTCATGTCGGTGATCAATTCGACGATCTACGAAGAAATATCTTAGAGGAGATCGAACGATGGAGAAATATTGCAACAGAAATCGACGGTCACAATCTGTTCCGCATTTGGAGACAGATCAACGACTGAGAATCAACCCACAAAAATCAACGGTGCAAAAATCTTGAGTTTGTGAAATCAGGGAAATATGGAAATTGCGATCTCACATCCTGCATCTCACATCACGCATGCAGAAATGAGAGTTACGGAAGGAGATATGAGGAAATAGAGATTATGAAGCCGCATACCGCATCCCGCAAGTTGCGGAAATAAGATTTTCGAAAGGATTTCTGCGGGGGATAGAATTTACATAAGGACATTTCCGCATCCCGCGTCTCACATGTTGCGAAAAGGAAAATTTCTGGCAGGAAATTCAACTTGTTAACAGAAGTCTTGGACAGATTTGATCAATTAAGACATCACCAATTCGACAATCTAAGCCACATAACATAATTTAAAAATGCATTGAAAGAAAACATACACAGATGCATACAATTGCAATTATACAACGGAATCAATTCATCAATTCAACACATTAGGAATGTTCATCATATTTTCTTAATAAAATACAATTGCAGATATTAATATAGGCAATAATACTTATCTTGAAAGAAGTTTGTCCTGCAACCAGCTACGTCATTGCAATGTTCCACCCAACCATAGGCCAGTGCGCTCATCAACCTCTCAACACCACTGCCACCCCTTAGCTGGGAATGATTCCCAAAAGGAATAAGGAACACTAGCAAGCTCACACATAACCAAAGATACAACAAAACTCAGCCAAGTCAACACAGTTGGGTTTATCAGGCTGCAAAGAAACAAGCCAATATGATGTTGGGTTTATCAGGCTAATCATCCAAGCCAGCTAATAGTTGGGTTTATAAGGCTGCTCAACCAAAACAACTAACATATGGGTTTTTCATCCCACACATCCAAGCCATCTCACTACTGGGTTTGTCATACTAGAGTCAGTCAAGCCAACTTTCACATTAAGGACCAGTCAAGCAAACTAACATATGGGTTTATCAAGCTGCAAAGGAGCTGGAAAGCTTGAACTACTAAGCTAGTGAGCTCAACCACCGAGCTATGGACACTTGCACTAGATCGGGCTTGGCTCCTAAAACATCTACACACCCAACACAAGGAAGCATCCCCTTCTCTGGTACACAATCCCTCAGGCTATGCCTTCCATTCCAGTGTTTTTCAGGGTGTACAAAGAAGAAAACCAACCCCTCTAGATCTATTTGTGAGGTTCCTTCCTACACTAGGTTTATCAAGCTAGTTCAGACCCAATTCCACTCCAAACTAGTCCAGACCAAGGCAAAATATGCACACAAAGCAAACCACAATGTCAACACAACAAACCAGGCTTCAACTCACTGTGTGATAAAGGAGACCATTGCACAACAACACTGAGGAAACCACATATGACCACTCTTTCTCATAAAATTGAGTGATATTCATTGCTCATTCGTTCAACAAACAAAGGATACCCCGAAACTTTGCGCGACTGAGGATGGTAACAACAGGCGAACAACCTAGAACAAAACATGGTTCTGTAAGTAGGACAAAATCACAATGCGCATGAACATAATGGAATAGAGAATGATCAGAATGGACCACAACATTTCGGTGAGATCCAGATGATGGATTGGGCATGCACAACGAGGAAAAAAAATGAAAATGTGAAGGATAAAAACCCAAGAAGGTTCAGCTGCCTGAGAGCTCCACGTGAATGAAGGATGGATGATAAAAAATGTTCCACCGCTCCCCAAAACATGAGGGAAGATGAAAACATGAATGCATGAGAGAATGGGTATACGTTTTTGGGTGTTTTCTTTTGACACATTCCTTTTCCCCAATGGCTCAATGTTAAACATGCCCCCCCTTTATCCTTAGGAAATCATGCCCCCATCTCATTATTTGTTGCATTGACATAGTTGGTTGTGGGTTTTTAATTAAATTGCATATTTACATGATGTCCAAAATTATAAGTGTCACCTAGCACAAAATACCATCAGCATCGATTTTAATCGCCGAAACATAAAACGCTAAATCAATGGTGGGGAATCTTCCTTTAGATCCACACCATGATTAATTACAATATTTACATCATATATATTTAATGCAAGTGGGGTCAAAACCGAGGTGTTACATAATTCACAATGCTTCCTATGCAAGTGAAAGTTATCTTATTGAGAACTGTTATATGATGATTGGATCTGATACACATTCATATCAGGAAGCTTTTCATGATCCAAGGTGGCAATCAACAATGCAAGACAAATTCAATTCTCTCCAAGAGAATGAAACATTGGAATTGGTTCTCCTCCGTCCCAAGAGTAAGCTTGTGCAATGCAAGTGGGTCTTTTGAACCAAAATTACTGCATATGGTTCAAATGTTAAGTACAATGCCAAATTGGTTTCTAAGTGATACTCTCAAGTCCAAGGTGTTTGTAACATACCCAAAACTAGAAAAAAAAATTTATTATTATTTATTTCAGCAAAACATTATGTTAAATTTTATTTTTGTAAGTATGACCAAGTGGGTCAAGGATGACTATAATTGAAAAATATTTATTTTAATAATTAACAAAAAGATACACCTATTCAGGGGATGTTGTTAAATGAGTGTTCACTTCCCACTAGGAGGAAGGAGCAGCTATGAAAGGCTAACTGATAGATGGCATCACTAGCATTTACTTTCTAGCAGTTGCAGGAGCATAATCCCTATAAAAGTGGTCATGTTCCTTGAGAGGGGAAACTGGGTTGGGTGGCTCATTAATTCCAAAGTGACCTTAAGACCTAGGAAATCTTATATAAACCATCAAATTGATTAGGAGGCTCATCACTCATTCTGATTTCCTGAGAGAATGAACTTTGTGATTGCTGCAAACTGAAAAGTCAAGCACACAAAGAATTTGATGAGGGGATAGCTAAGGTGAATTGCTGAGATAATTATGTTATTGATTACTGAGTTGTAGCAGTCTACTGTGTAGCAGAGATCTCCATTCTAGTGGTGCACTGAGCAAGCTCGTGGGTCCTAAGCAGGTGATTTGGCTGCTTCAGGAAAGGTTGGGTGGAACAGTCTCCCTTGGGTATTGGTTCCATTCTTCTATAACACTTCTAGGTTCCAACTCTAATCTATTTATGTTGCTATTTATTTAAGAACTGTAATTTCTTTCGAATGAAGTTATAGTCTATGAATTTAGTATTGTGAAAAGGCTGATTGATTTATAAGTGAAGATAAATTATACTTTCAC
>LPNX010613412.1:8565-34230 GCA_001517045.1 Pseudotsuga menziesii
GAAGTAAACCAAATTATTATAACCCTAATACTTAATTTAACTTAAAATTTGTTTCAACAAACAAACGCTATTCACTAGGATTGAAGTAAAACGATTATTCTATTACAACACCTTTCAAAACGTAGAATGTATAACTAGAGTAAATTAGTGAAACAGGGTATTGCCTAATGGCCAACCCTGATTCTTCTTTTAATTTATACAAAGTTACCATTGAAGCAAGAGATGAATGGTTTGAGAAGTCAAGCCAGCAACAAATATGTTGATAAATACGGCTAACAAGTTGAGCCACGGCTAAACAATAGAGTTTTGAACAATCAACCTTTTCAAACTTGCCATCTCAGATAACCATAGATAACCATAGAACAAGGATAGAGCCTCCATCTTAAACCTAGAACATACCAAAGTTAGCGAAGAGAAGTTGACAAAGTGACCGCACCTACAAATATTTTCACATATTAAATTAGTATAAAAACAAAAGAGAAATGTGTAATCAAATTTATGGGAAGCTTAATAAAACATTAAACCAATTCTCTTACCTGCTGTCTCTAAGCTAGCTATCGACGAGGGAAAACAAGAGAAAAAGTTCCTGAGATCACGAACCCTAGATTTGCAGACAGAAGGAAAATCCCGGTGATAAACTTACTTCTAGGAATAATGGAGAGTTCTCTGTAGTCAAAAGAATCCCAAGGCATTCATATTTTTCCACCATGGCAACGACCCAAACTAAGTCGAGCTGAAACAATCGAACAATATTTTCTTTGACAAGAGCGAAACTCCGACAAAGAGTGTGAGTGGAAAAAACACAAGTTAAAGTCAACCTCCCAATCATCCAATTGTACCACACTTGTGGATTTGAAATATAATGCTTTTCATTTAAATTTGTTGCTTTCCTATCAAACTCCATAGTTGGATTTCCCATAAAAGTTTAACTTTGTTCACCTTGTTTAGTAATAGGAATCTGAAGCTAAGCAGCTTGTATTTCTGTGTATTGCTTGACCTCCAGATAAGAAACCTGTAGAAGGAGAAAAATGATGAGTTAGCGTTACAATAAGAAAGTAATAGGTTTAACTTAAAGGATCTATCCATCTCCTGAGGTGTTACATCTCCAGCTTTGGAAGTGGAAGCATTATTGCAATGAGATTAAGAGATCTCAAACCATCAAGCTATGACATTATGGTAATTGGTCCATCTCACATTTCTTTTGAAATAAAATATCACCAGATATGTGAAATAATTAAAAAAAAATATTGAGTTAGAATTTAGAATTTATGAGTTTATGAGTTTTACTTTGGATGTGTTACAAAATGGTATCAAAGCAAGGTTACAAAACTGTGGCCTATTGGGACTCTATGTTCTTAAACAATAAGGATATTTATCTTTAAATAATAATAAAATACCTATTGTTACACACAGATAAACCATGGTAGAAACTGAGCGAAATGTGGGTGAGGAATACATACGAGAAGACATGCCAACTCTAGAGAATGAAAGCCTGTTTGTGGAACTTGGAAATAAGCGTAATGCAGACATGTAGTCGGAGATGTTGGAAACAATGAGAATTTTGAAAGCATACATGGAAATTCTTAATGATGATAACCTTAAACCTATGAACACTAAATCGAATTAAGAAGAGATAAATGAACTCATTCTTAAAAGTTTAACAGAACCACCAAAGAATAATGTATTAAATCGTGTTTGTACCCCATGTTTATTGTACTCTTGTTCCCCAAATTTGGGGTTTGGGGCAACGCCTTGAAAAGGGGGGTTCAAGGGTAGCTCCCCGAGAACGTGGGTTCGGGGGCGAAGCCTCTGAGAAAATATTTTGGAATGTTTGTTGGCCAAAAGTTTTGCGAACCCATGGTATTGGGTTAACCATTGCATTTTCCTATGGTATTTCCCTATAAAAGAAAAGCATTGTAATACGACTGTGTATGGTATTGTATTGTAGCATTGTAAACAATATCTGTGATTGCGTGAGAGAGACTGTCAGAGCGTGAAGAGGAAGTGTATTGGTATTGCTGCAGGTTGTATCCCTTCATCTTTCTGGATGGTAATAAAAGGTCTGGAAATTTCTGTGTGGATGTAGCCCATCGTTTACATGAACCACGTTATATCTGTGTCTCTTTGTAATGTGTTTAATGTGTTTTGCATCTTGTTTAATGATTTAACTGTATATCTGTTATTGCTTTGTGGTCCTGTTTCTAACACAATAGTCAAAACTCTCGTAGTACGTGGAAGAAAATGAAAATTGCAACATAGGGTGACAGTAGTGAAGAAACTACAGAAAATATTATGGTAAACATATCAGAATTAAGAAACGATAAGGATATAAAAGTAGGAAAAAAGAAGGACCAACTTGTACACCTGCAAGGAGAATTTAAAAAGCTAAGACCCCCAACATTTGACATAGAATCAAAAGAGGCAACTAAAGTTTGGTTGCTTAATATTAAACGATATTTCCAGGTATATAGGTATGATGATAACTTGAGAGCACACTTAACAATCTTTCAGGTGACCGGAAAAGTTGCTTTGTGGTGGCAAGAGGCTAAGACTGTAAATAATATATGCAACAAAGAATTGAGTTGGAAATTTTTTAAAAGGTTATTTAAAAAGAAATACAAGTCAGAATGGTATTATGAAAATAAAGCTAAAGAATTCAATGATCTGTGATTAGGAACTTTGACCATGGATGAGTTTGTAACCAAGTTTGTGAATTTACAATGCTATGTACCTTATTTAATGGAGGAAAAAGATAAGGTTTATAGGTTTATCAATCGCTTACCCCCAGCTTATAAGGAGAATATTGAGTTTGACATGCCTAAGACCATGGATGAGGCTTTTCTAAAGGCCAAGTTGTGTTATCATTTGTTCAAACAAAGATCAGAACTAACTAAAAATTTGCAAAATAAGAGGAACGAGAAAATGGAACAACGTAAAAGGGGATTTAGACCATCTCCCTTTAGAAAAGGAGAAAGAAGCCATATTGATAACAATTATAGTAAACAGGGTGCAACTATCAATAGTGGAGTAAAGGCTACTAGTACTTCCAACGATGGGTGGAACAACACTACTAAAGAGGTTAAATCTTGGGGTTGTAATGGAACTCATATATATAGGAATTGTCCTCATAATCCCAATAGAAAGATGGCTCCTATAAATATGTTACAGGAAGCTTCTACAGTCAATGATATAGCCAAGAACATTCCCCGAATTAATGCTTCTTTGGAAAACATGCAGGTGGATCTTCAATCTACCATGTTGGAAGTAGAAGGTAAAATCTCAAATATCTATATTTTTATACTTATTGATTCAGGATCTAGTTTAAGTTACATTGCACCAAGAGTACTTGAAAAGTGTAAACTTAGTAAAGAAAAACAAAAGAAAGCATGGTTGGTACGATTAGAAACATGAATGGAATGGAAAGTTACTGATATAGTTAAGGATTGCAGAATAAGTTTCAATGGCTTGAATGCTACAGTAAACTTGAACATACTACCGTTAGGATCCTATGATATTTTGATAGGTATGGACAGGTTAGAAACTCATGAAGCCATTATTGACTGTCTACATAAAAAATTTGACTGCATGGATGAGAAAGGGAAAAGACACACAGTAAAAGGAATTTATAGACCTATAATAACAAGACAAATTTATGCAGTTCAATTAAAAAAAAGTAGGAAAGGTTGTCAATTGTATGCCATGAAAATTAATGAAATTGAAGTGGAAAAGCCTAAAACAACAATGGAAAAGTTTCCTATTTTGAAGGAATTCCAGGATGTATTTCTTGAGGAAATACCTGGGTTACCACCTAAATGAGATTTAGATTTTACCATAGATTTATTGTCGGTTTCAACATCGGTATCACGAGCTCCCTATCGTATGACTACTCCAAAATTAAGTGAGTTAAGACTGTAGATACATGAATTATTGGACAAAGATATATTCGACCTAGTGTTTCACCACGGGGAACACCTATGCTGTTTGTTAAGAAGAAAGATGGAACTTTCAGAATGTGTATAGATTACCGACAATTGAATAAATTGATAGTTAAAAATAAATACCCATTGCCGAGAATAGATGATTTATTTGATCAGATCGATGGAGCTAAGATATTTTCAAAAATTGGTCTCTAATCATGTTACCACCAGGTTCAGGTTAAATATGAATACATTCATAAGATTGGATTCCAAACTAGATATGGAAATTATGAATTTGTAGTAATGCCATTTGGTTTAACAAATGATTCAACAACATTTATGAATATGATGACTAATGTGCTGAGTAAATTTTTGGATAAATTTGTGTTAGTATTCATTGATGATATTCTGGTATATTCTAAAAATGAGATGGAGCAAGAAGGGAACTTAAGGAGGGTTTTGGAAAATTTAAGCGAACATCAGATATACACAAAATTAATTAAGTCTGACTTTTATAAAAAAGAGGTACAGTACTTGGGACATGTCATTTCAGAAAAGGGAATAGCAGTTGACCCAACAAAAATCAAGGCTATATTGGAGTGTCCTGTACCAAAGGATGTACATGACATCAGGTCTTTGACGAGGTTAACAGGATACTATTGTATATTTATAGAAAACTTTTTCAAAATAACTTATCCTATAACTACTTTACAAAAGAAAAGTGTTAGATTTATTTGGGATCAACAGTGTTAGGATAGCTTTGAGAAACTAATACACATGTTGACCACAACCCTGGTGTTAAAAGTTGTTGATCCAAGTATGGATTTAATGGTATGTACTATGTATGTACTGATGCAATTAAAGAAGGGTTAGGAGGTGTGTTAACTCAATAAGGTCATGTGATTTGTTATGAATCATGAAAATTAAAGGAACATGATAAAAATTATGTAGTGCATGATTTGGAGTTGCCATCTATTATTCATGCCCTAAATATCTAGCAGCATTATTTAATGGGAAATAAATGTTTGTTGTTAACAGATAATATTGGGCTGAAATACTTGTTTGACCAAAAAACATTAAATGCTTGACAAGCCAGATGCCTTGCATTTCTGAGTGAATATGATTTTGAAATAAAACACATAAGAGGAAAGGAGAACATTGTAGCAGATGCTTTAAGTCGACAACAACATCGGTTACACAGTGCTGATTAATAATTATGAATCTAAATTTAAAACTCTGTTAAAAGAAGCATCAATCAATGATGAATGGTATGGGAGTTGGATGGAAAAATGTGATCAGAAAAATCTAGGGATAGAAAAGAATCTGTATTGGATTGATGCAAAAAGGTTTTTACGTTTCAAAAACATAATTTATGTGCCTAATCAGTACAGTGTAAAGAATATTATCTTTAAGTAATTGCATGATAATCCGTATGAAAGACATCCATAATATCATAAATTTATAACAACATTAAAGAAAGACTTTTACTGGCCAAATATGAAAAGGGAAGCAACTAAATATGTGGCTCGATGTTTTACTTACCAAAAGGTTAAGGTTATTCATCAACATCCAGCTGGGTTATTGCATCGTATAACTGTACCTAAGTGGAAGTGGGAAACTATAACTATGAACTTTATTACAAGATTACCAAGGATAAAAAAAAAATGACTCCATTATGGTGGTAGTGGATAAATTAAGTAAAGCATCCCATTTCATATGGTAAAGTCAAATTACAAAGTTGTGAATATAGTTGGTATCTTTATGAAGGAAATTTTTAGATTACATGGCATACCTAAGATAGTGATCATAGATCATGATGCTAAATTTACTTCCATATTTTGGACGTCTTTATTTAAAGGTATGGATAGGAAACTGAACTTTAGCACAACCTATCACCCTCAAACTGATGGACATAACGAACGAGTGAATCAGGTGTTGGGATATAATAAACCCACTCATACACTTAGGATAAAATAATTAATCAATAATGATTAATTATTCACCCACTAGCTTAATTAGTTGCCATCCACTTAAAGTCAATGCATGCCATCCATATCCTAGAAATGATTTATTTCTGATTCTGGGTTCCTCTAGAATTAGTATACATGACCATATAGCAGATTCTGCTTTTTCTGCTTTATCGTGCTTTTCTATGGATAAGATAAAAGCTAGTCAACTAGGAAACTGGGTGCTTTTGTTTCTAACCCATCCTCCATTAGTTTTTCTCCATTAGCATATTATTTCCATCTCCTTGACAACTCACTCATGCTTTTACCAACTCGTGAGGTGCTTGGTAGATTGGAAAGTGCTTTAAGGGGTTTATCATAATTAGTAAGCCTGCTTTTATGAGCTAGCTTGAGTTGTCTTCATGCAACTCCTTTTTCCTTTATAAGGATGTATTACCTATGTAATAATATCAATTATCATTTATTGATCATTCATTAATGTGTGTTCATTAATTCTTCTTCTTCTCTCATTATGCTAATTCTCTACAATTCTCTGTGAGGTTAATTGTGTGCTTAGATCCTTAGCTAGTTTATGAAATTCCTTATGCCATCAATGCCTTAGAATTTCTACATGGTATCAGAGCTAAGGTTCTCAAAGCTCAAGTTCTACATGCTATTAGAGCTAAGGATATCAAAGCTCTACATGGTATCAGAGCTTTGAGAGTTCATTAATTAATCCTCCTTTTCAGATTTGCAGGTTTATTTTGCAGGTTCAACTTCGAATGGATTCAAGAATATCAGTTCCTCTTCTTTCTCCATTCACAAGCTATTCAGAGTGGAAACTGAAGATGATTTCATATCTAAAGAGGCAAGGTCTCTATAAGATATCTATTGGAGCTGGTGAAGAATCTTATGAAGAGCCAAGTGACTGGTTGAATGACTGTGACAGAGCAATTGGAGCTATGTGCCTATCTATCTCTCCATGCATGGGCTACCTTATTGATTCTATTGATTCCCCAAAGGATCTCTGGACAACATTGGATAGAGTTTTGGGAAAGGACAATGAGGATCCTTCTAGCTATGTGGAGAGTGCCTCTAGCTCCTCAATGATTTCTCTCTCTCAAGATGTCTCGACCTCTACAGTCTCTGATGAATTTGATCATGAAGAAGTGACTAATGCTATTGCTATTGCTATTGATGATTCACTCACACATTCAACGTTCTCTATGTCTTCTATCATGGATTCTGAGATCCATATGCCAGACCTCTCACACCTTGTGCATGCCTCTCCTCTTGATGGTGCACAACCCAGTGATTTCCAGGATGCTTGCCTAGCCAAATCAAGTCCTTCCAGTGTTTTGCCACTTACCATACTTGATCCCATGTGCTTCTGCAGCTCCTCCATTGTTCTTGGCACTCATTCTCAAAGCCTCCTTGAAGATCTTGAACATCACTATCTTTCCTCCTCTCATTATTCTACCATAGAGGATTCTTTACCAGTATATTCCATGAGTCTACTGTTGTGCTTTTTTTGTGATCTCTTGGATTCTTTGGAAGCTATATCAACCCATGGAGCCCATGCATTCGCACTCTTTGATCCATTGCCTTCTCTATGTTCCTACATGATCACTTGCACACATCCTCTCTGTGTAAATAAAGATGGAGACATGATACACTCGCTTGGACAGTTATTCCACCTATCTAGAGCTCATTTCATCTCTACTGGTTCGAATTTCAAGTCATATCATCATCTTGGATCTGATTACAAGTCTCAAGATCCTTCAATATTGCTTTCACATCATTGGATTTCAGTTGTTCTACATGGTCCCAGGTTCCATCCTGCAGCTGTCTTTGATCTAGGTGAGCAGATTTATCTTCTTCCCAAGAAGAAGATTCCTCCAGACATCAGCATTTAGTTTGGAGTAGCAGCAACACCAGCAGTTCAACATTTTTGGTCTTGCTTTTCATGTCCTTCTTGAGGGAGGATTTTCCCCTTGAGGTTTTGTCTCTTTCCTCATTTCTTTGGACAATATAAATTGTAAAAGGGTGACCATAGCTTTATTGCTGGGCCCTATATGCATATATATTTCTGATTAGTTCAGGAATATCATCATAAAGTCAGGCTTATAGGGGGGTGTTGGGATATAATTAACCCACTCATACACTTAGGATAAAATAATTAATCAATAATGATTAATTGTTCACCCACTAGCTTAATTAGTTGGAATCCACTTAAAGTCAATTCATGCCATCCATATCCTAGGAATGATTTATTTCTGATTCTAGGTTCCTCTAGAATTAGTATACAGGACCATATAGCAGATTTTGTTTTTTCTGCTTTTTCTGCTTTATCCTGCTTTTCTATGGATAAGATAAAAGCTAGTCAACTAGGAAACTGGGTGCTTTTGTTTCCAACCCATCCTCCATTAGTTTTTCTCCATTAGCATATTATTTCCATCTCCTTGACAACTCACTCATGCTTTTTCCAACTCGTGAGGTGCTTGGTAGATTGGAAAGTGCTTTAAGGGGTTTATCATAATTAGTAAGCCTGCTTTTATGAGCTAGCTTGAGTTGTCTTCATGCAACTCCTTTTTCCTTTATAAGGATGTATTACCTATGTAATAATATCAATTATCATTTATTGATCATTCATTAATGTGTGTTCATTAATTCTTCTTCTTCTCTCATTATGCTAATTCTCTACAATTATCTGTGAGGTTAATTGTGTGCTTAGATCCTTAGCCAGTTTATGAAATTCCTTATGCCATCAATGCCTTAGAATTTCTACATCAGGTTCTGAAAGACATGTTGAGAATGTATGTAATGAATCAATTGGGTAAGTGGGAGGACTATATCTACCTGGTAGAATTTGCATATAATAATAAATATCAAGCATCTCTTAAAATTAGTCCCTTTGAAGTGTTGTATAGTAGGAGGTGTAAAGTACCCTTAAGTTGGGGTAACCTAGAGGATAGATTAGATTTGGGGCTAGACATGTTAGCACAAATGGAGGAAATTGTACGTCAAATAAAACAAAACTTGAAATCGGCTCAAGACAAGAAGAAAAGTTATGGAGACAAGAAATGAACAACTAAAGTTTATAAAGTAGGATAAAATGTATTCTTGAGAGTCAAACCAAAGAAGAGAAAGCTATGAACATGACTTTATGCTAAGTTGGAACCCAGATATGTGGGACCTTTTTGAAATTCTAGCTAGAATAGGGCATGTAGCTTATCAATTGGCCTTACCTCCTCGTTTAAGAATTCATTATGTTTTCCATATATATTTGTTAAAAAAATATATTGTTGATCAATCTCATGTAATTAATTGGGATAATGTACAGGTGGAAGCAGAGGGAGACTTCCACATTGAACCAATATGCAATAATAATAAAAGAGCAATTTAGTTGCAGAGGCAGAATATTGTACAAGTGAAAGTACAATGGAAACATTATACTCAGGAGGAATCTACTTAGGAAAAGGAGGAAATTATGAGACATAAATTTCCTACTTTATTTCAAAACTTTAACGATATTGATTAAGCACCAAGGACGGTGCAAAGTTTTTAGGAGGGAAGGATCGTAATACCCTCTAATTATACTTTGATATTGTTTACTTTTAAAGGAATAAGTACATTGGATTATATATATAAATATATAATTGGAAATAGAAAGTTAAATTAGTAGTTGCACAATAAATTGACAGAAATTCGAATTAAAACAGTTATGAAACCAACAACACTCTCTATGGAGACAAGTGGCTAGTATACAAGGGGAATTAGTTATGATATTGTAAAAAATCCTAGGTAAGATAAGAGAGGGGCTACTAAAGATCACCATGGGTGAAGGCTCCATAATGATTTTTTTCAAGCACGGAACTTTCAATGAAACATTGTGCAGATGCTAGGCTATGTATGAGAACTTCCAGTGAAGCATAAGAGAATGCTAGGTTTTGAGATAATTTCTTTCCACTAATAATGGTGCCAACTTGAAGCTTCAAAGGAATAATTGTTTTAACCTAAGAGTCTGGGTAAGGGAGTGAAACTAAGAAAGTAACATTGCCAACTAGTTTCAGTGGCAGGGTGGTGTGTAACTATTAAGCTATGATTTCCAAATATGTTTTATTCTTAACCAAAATTATTTTCAATACAATACTTAGTTTATGAAATATTTTCCTATTAAATATATTTTCTATCTACATGCTGAAAAGGGCTATGGTGTGTGCTTATTTGTAATAGTGATTCTAATACAGTTTAAATTTGTTTGTGCATGTATTCAAATAAAGGAAAATAACCTAGGATTGTTTATGTTGTGTATTTATGGCTAAGAAACCAAAAAAAGAAAATAAAGTTTGATTATGATAGTGTCTTACAGACAAACATTGAACCCAGTTAGGGTTTAACAAATAAATTATCTTTAATTGAGTTTAACAGATAGAAATCAAAGATTTACAACTTTTCCATTAACCGAGAATGTTCTAGGAGAACTTTTATTTATTTACAGAGAAAATGAGCAATAAACTTTTCTTGGTTAATCAAACTATGAAATGAAGTTTATTACTTCAAAAGAATTACTTTGCAACCAAAACAGCTGATGGAAAAACAAACATCTTAATGTATTGTTTTTACAGTTTGTCAAAGTCATGCCATTGAAATCGTGAATATATATATATATATATATATATATATATATAGATATACATACATACATACATACATACATACACACACACACACACACACACACACACACACACACACACACACACACACATATATATACATACATACATACATATGCATGTCGAACTTTGTTTTAAAACGTTTGGAATTTCTGGAAGTATATATATGTATGTATGTATGTATGTATGTACACACACACACACACACACACACACACACATATATTCTTCCAGAAATTCCAAACGTTTTAAAGCAGACTTCAACATCCAGTCAAATAGAGTTTCTTTTCGAAGAACGAACTTCTTATAGGAAGTAAACTAAATTATTATAACCCTAATACTTAATTTAACCCAATATACGTTTCAACAAACAAATCGTATTCCCCTGGATTGAAGCAAAATGATTATTATACTACTAAACCTTTCAAAAAGTAGAATGTATAACCAGTGTAAACTAGTGAAACGAGGGTATTTCCAAACAACCAACCCTAATACTTCTTTTAAATTATACAAATTTACCATTGAAGCGAGAGATGAAGGGTTTGAGAAGTAAGGCTTACAGAAAATCCCTTGATAAATACAACCAATCAGGAGAGCCATGGCTAAACAATAAAGTTTTGAACAATCAACCTTTTCAAACTTGCCATCTCGGATAACCATAGAACATGGATAGAGCCTCCATATTAAACCTAGAACTTACCAAAGTTTGTGAAGAGTAGTTGGCAGAGCGACCACACCTGGAGATATTTTTACAGATGAAATTAGTATAAAAACAAAAGAGAAATGTGTAATCGAATTTATGGATAGCTTAACAAAACATTAAACGAATTATGTTACCTGCAACATCTAAGCTAGCTATCGACAAGGGAAAACAAGAGAACAACTTCCTAAAATCACGAACCTAGCTTTGCAAACATAAGGAAAATCCTGGTGAAAAAACACTTCTAGGAATAATGGAGAGTTCTGTGTAGTCAAAAGAATCCCAATGAATTCATATTTTCCCACCATGGCGACGGCCCAAAATGAGTCGAGCTAAAACAATCGAACAATATTTTCTTTGGGGTGCATGCATGAATATGGTTCCACTTTTTAGTGCCATTATAAAAATAAAAAATGCAAGTCCAAAAATGAAATCCATAACGCATAAGTGTTATGGATGGTTTGGTTCGGGAAAACCCTTGCCTAGAACCAAAGGAAAAGATGTTTAGACTATATCGCAAGCGCGGTATATCGCACTTGTGTTTTTATGTGTTACAAATCTCAAGTGCGATATATTGCACTTGCAATATGTAAACCTTAAAAATAAAAATAAAACACAAGCTCACGGCCTGTATTTGCTCATTTTGCATTGCAGGATGCACATAACAGAAACGGGATATATCAGGAAGGCAATTTGGAGGGAGGAGATCGATTTAAAGTGCTTACGATTTGGAGGGAAGGAGATCGATTTAGAGTGGATATGACTTAGAGGGCATACAATTTGGATGCAATGCAAGGTAAGAATTGCATTGTTGTTTTGGTTTAGGATAAGGAAATAATTTTTTTTTTTTTTTTGGAATAGGAAAGAATTGTTTTGATTTTTTCTTTTACTTTAATAAATTTTTAATTAAAGAAAATAATGAAATATTAATTCAATTTAAAGTTGGTTGTTTTTATATTAACAGACAACATAAATATTGAAGAAAATGTCCAAAACCGAACAACCAATAAGCCAAACCCAAACCGAAATCTAAACACCGAACCAATGGAGGAGGAACACGATAGGAATTCTAAAATTCTTGCTCGTTTAGGTGCATTGAGATGCATTAGTTCACTTTTTAGAGGGGGGGACCACATAAGACGGTCATTGGGAGAGGCCCTAGATAAAATCACAAATACAATTTCCAATGCCCAGGGAGCACTTTTACAACATTAGCTCCTATAGGGATTCCCAGAGGCAATACTATTCTACTAGGCTGAGCTACAAAGACGTAAAGAAATTAAAGATAACAAAAGATCATATTTTTTCACTATTCTGGGACCCTAGCACTAGATTGGTTCCTCCCACTAGTTAACCACACATTTCTATAGACTAGTGCATAGAACCAAATATTAAATCCAACTGGATGGATCGTTGGTACATGGTATTTGATGAAGACACTCATGGGAATAGAGAAATCTCATTCTATTTCCTCAGGAAATTGTATGGCGAATTGATATTGGGTAAACATGTAAATTAATTTGATATTTTAGAGTTCCATGGGGTAGGAAATGGGATTCCCCAAGATAGGAAAGGATTGAGGATTGATCCAAACTATGTGCAATGACCTCCGTGCAAACCAAACCCCCCTCGTTTATATCCTCCTGTAGCTCCTGTGATTGATGCCACGCAGGAGGAATTATTCGATTTGGAAGATGCATTTCTTTGATGTGGGACTATTGTTGAGGGCAATGTAGGCCATGGGGTTGGCACATCTACGGATGGCACATATGGGGATGACACATCTGGGGCTGGACCATCACCCATTGAGGATCCAGCTAGGTCTCCCCACCCTACCAAATCTAGAGATCACAGTGGACAAGGAGTGGGTTCAAAGTGTCACATCATGCTGCATCCTTGCACCACTTGTTGAAACATACGCTATGGGCCTTATTTGGAGTTTCGCAGTGATGGGTTACTCCAATATATAAGTGAAACTCGTTCTTCACATAGTTTATTATTTTTTATATCACAATGTTCAATTGTTTCATAAATTATTTATATTTTAAGTATCTAACAATTTACGTGAAAACATTTACAGCTGGTGTCCAATGAGACACCAGAATCCCATACTCCGTTGATTGATGCTCATGATATGGATGCAGCGGTCAATGCTGCATATCATTTTGGTGCTTCACCATTAATTTTAAGAACATTACTTTTTTATTTATCATCATGATTTACATATTTATAATAGGGATTGGCACATTTAATACATCTTAATATTGATACAATATATTTTATGTAGGGTGGGAAGGATGAGTATGTAGCATCTGATACAAGTCCGTCACAAATAGCTGAGGATTCATAAGTACATGTATGATTTTAATTATGCTTTTAATGATTCAACATGTACTTTTTAAATTATTTGAAATTGTCTAATTGTATCTTTATGTTTTTTTACGTAGGAACTAATGCTCGATAGAGTTGTCCACCGAGCGACCTTGCTCACTCATGCATATGCCCATACTTTTAGCCCGGTGTCAATTGTTTCACCCACTAGTTACACACCTCTTCACGTCCACCAGGTATATGTATATATCACTTATCCTGTATCTCGATTTCCCCAATTGTCCCTCCATGTAGTATAGTTTTTTTCTACATGCAAGTATCATTTTGGTGCACCCATCGATTTGATGACATTGGCATATATATTATTTTATTCAGCTTGATAGTGAGTGAGTGGTGCTTGAAGAGCACCCAATCAGGGCCGCTCCTCACCCACCTCCCCCCCCCCAAGGTACATGTCTGTCTCACTTTCTTTGAAAAATTCATTGTCCCTCTATGTAGTATAGTTTTGTTTGTACATGCAAGTATCATTTTGGTGTACCCATTGATTTGCTGAGATTGACATATATATTATTTTATGCAGCCTGATAGTGAGCGAATGGTTGTTGAAGAGCACCCAATCAGGGCCACTGCTCACCCGCCTCTCCCCCCAGGTACATGTATGTCTCGCTTTCTTTTAAAAAGTCACTGTCCCTCCATGTCGTATAGTTTTCTTTGTACATGCAAGTATCTTTTTGGTACACCCATTGATTTGCTAACATTGACATATATATTATTTTATACAGCTTGATAGTGAGCGAGTGGTGCTTGAAGAGAACCCAATCGGGTTCCTTTCTCACCCACTTCTCCCCCCCCCCATGTACTTGTATGTCTCGTTTTATTTGAAAAAGTCATTGTCCCTCCATGTAGTATAGTTTTCTTTCTACATGCAAGTATCTTTTTGGTGCACCCATCGATTTGCTAACATTGACATATATATTATTTTATCTAGCTTGATAGTGAGCGAGTGGTGCTTGAAGAGCACCCAATTTGGGTTGCTTCTCACCCACCTCTTCCCCCCCAATGTACATGTATGTCTCTCTTTCTTTGTAAAAGTCATTGTCCCTCCATGTAGTATATTTTTATTTATACATGCAAGTATCTTTTTAGTGCACCCATTGATTTCCTGGCATTGACATATATAATATTTTATGCAGCTTGATAGTGAGCGAGTGGTGCTTGAAGAGCACCCAATCGGGGCCGCTTCTAGTGAGGCACCAATGGTACATGCAGTTACACCCCAACCCACCATCACTTACACACTGACAGTAAGTAAAAATGTTATATTGGCTTGGAATTTGAACAAATGTACATAGAATTTTTATAGGTTGGTAAACTAACTTACAAATTTTTGTTTGTGTGCGGTCTCTGGAAATGAGATATGTTCCTCTTGTTCAGTGCCGGGGAACACCATTGAGCAGCCGGAAAGGAAAGATATACTTCTCAAAAGCCACTGATAGTGGCATTGAAAGGAGGGATAAATATAATTCATGTATAGGGGGGATAAATATAATTCATGTATAGGGGGGATACATACATGTACCGTTTTGTTTGTATACACACACATGTACAATATGATCCACTATTTTGTATTATGGCCATTGCATGCCATTTTTGTAAACATTACATGTACATCAAATATAAATCAAGGTTCATATTTATATATATGGTTGACTTTATATGGGAACATGATATTTATTATATGCCTTTCATATATGTTTAACCATGTCTTTCATTAAGTATGTGTTTCATTAAAATGATACTTAATGTGTGGTTCACCTATATAATATTATGATATTATAGACCTTATCATGACATATCCTACTAACTATTTGAATATCTCCAATACTTCAAGGAATAATGTATGACTCCTCGAACTAAGATCAAGTAACCATTAAGTAAGCCACCTGTAATATTTATATATGTCACATACCATCCAAGGGCTAATCATACACCATGAACCGCACGTCTCATGAAGCACCCCTAAACACGACGTAAGGGATTTTGTAGTAACTTGGAAAGATAATACTCCCTCTTATAAGGACAATGTTTGCACCAATACAAGTAAGATCCCATTGCAAATCCACTAGACCTACCATCTAGTTAGACCACAACATCTCAAACCTCCAAGAATTTTGACCACCTGTGAATATGAAGGAACATAACTCTGCATCATCATCCCAAAAATCCAAAATCCATCATCCCTCAAGTCAAGACCATGGGATAAAATCACTAGACACCACATCATAAGTTGTTTAGGACATCCTACAAAGATTATCACATCTCCATACAAGACCAAGACAACTGATTGTATCTATGAAAATCAGAAAGACTCTATAAATTCAGTAATCCATCCTTAATGAAATACAAAGATCATGGTTCAATCAACAAACCATGTAGGGATATCAACTTTTTAACATCACAACCTTTATCACACACCTTAAAACCTTTGACAATTGACACACTAACCTGAGCTAGCTCAATTCTCTCTTTCTAAGAGAATTTTCAAGAAAGAGTATCATAAAGGTAAATTCTGCCTACCTAAGAAATCCCATGGAATGTACAAGTTCCACTTGATCAACAAGAAATTTGTAAAGACCACCCTCTCTCAACAAACTACAATCATTGATGGTGCACTATTTACCTTCAAATGGAACTTTGTACTATACATATATCATATAAGGAATTCTCTCAAAACATTCTTATTCAAACAAGGAACAAGTAGAACATCACTCACATGTGATAAGTATCATCATAACCAATATCCACACTCATACCTCCATCTTGGGCTTGAAACATGTTTAATAATGACCTATCATATGTCATACGTATTAAATCTCCAATGTCCACATGCCATCCAAGTCTAGACACAATCTTAAAATATAAGCAAGACACCATAGCCATATCTGTATTAAAAAACAACAATATGAAGAAGACGAAACATTTTTTTATGGTCCAAGAGCTTCTCCCAAGAAACTTAGGGTATAAAACCAAACAATATCAACAAATTCAAGCACCTAACCTAAGTACATAACAATTGGAATACCAAATCCCTCTTTCACCTATAGAGTGATCCCAACCAAAAAAAACTATGATTCCATGTAGAAAAGTTTTGAACTAGGGAAAATTAATGAGACTTCAGAAATTAGCATATGTGTGTCACCATTTCAATAGTTGACCCACCAATGCAAGAGTTTCATTCAATGAAACTGAGCAAAACCCTATTTTAAGGGAAAGACTGATATGGCAACACTACCAATAATCCCATGGTGGAGTTTTTTGCAGAGTTGACCCACCATGGCAAGAGTTGCATTCAATGAAACTATGAAAAACCCTAGTTTATGAAATCAATGCATGATGTAATCATTGAGAAATGAAAATAGAATGGAGAGGCCCCACTAGATGTACTTGCATTCCAAGAGACCAATGGATTCGGTCGTTCGTTGATCTGAGCTCTGGTTGTCGATGTATATCTAGTTGAAAGTCGCCTCAAAAAGTGGTTTAGGGACACTTGGTGACTTTTGGTCCTACAGAGAAAAACCAAATGGATCAACATAACTACATTTCATTGGCCCCTACAAGTGAGTATGGGCAAGGCCGATATGGAAACACTACAAATAGTCCCATGGTGGAGTCTTTTGCAGAGTTGACCCACCAAGGCAAGAGTTGCATTCAAGAAAACTAAGAAAAACCCTAGTTTATGAAATCAGTACACAATATAGTCACCAGGGAATGAAAATAGGCTAGAGAGGCCCCCCTAGATGTACTCGCATTCTAGGAGACCAACGAATTCGATGGTTCATCGAACTGACATCCGGTTGTCGATTTATGTCTAGTTGAAAGTTGCCTCAAAAAGTGGTCCAAGGACACTTGGTGACTTTTGGTCTTGGAGAGAAAAACCAAAAAGATCAACATAGTTGCATGTTTTCGGATCCTGTAGGTGTGTATCGGAAATACTAATATCAAAACACTACCAATAGTCCCACGGTGGAGTTTTTTGCAGAGTTGACCCACCAAGGCAAGAGTTGCATTCAAGGAAACTGAGCAAAACCCTAGTTTATGAAATCAGTGCACAATGTAGTCACCATGAAATGCAAACAAAGTGGAGAGGCCTCCCTAGATGTACTCGCATGCCAAGAGACCAACAGAGTCGACGGTTTGTTTATCCGTCCTATGGTGGTCGATTTATGTCCAGTTGAAAGTTGCCTCAAAAAGTGGTTTACGGACACTTGGTGATTTTTGGTTTTGGAGCGAAAAACCAAACGGATCAACATAATTGCATTTCGTTGGCTCCTACATGTGTGTATGGGATAGGTCGATATGGAAACACTACCAATAGTCCCAAGGTGTATTTTTTGCAGAGTTGGCCCACTAAGGAAAGAGTTGCATTCAAGGAAACTAAGAAAAACCCTAGTTTATGAAATCAATGCACAATGTAGTCACCAGGAAATGAAAACATGCTGGAGAGGGGCCCCCTAGATGTACTTGCATGCTTGGAGACCAATGGAGTTGACGATTCATCGATCCAACCTCGGGTTGTCGATTTATGTCCAGTTAGAAGTCGCCTCACAAAGTGGTTCAGGGACACTTGGTGACTTTTGGTCTTGGAGAGAAAAACCAAATGGATCAGCATAATTGCATGTTGTTGGCTCCTGTAGGTGTATATGGGCAAGGCCGATATGGTAACACTACCAATAGTCCCACAATGGATTTTTTTGTAGAGTTAACCCACCAAGGCAAGAGTTGCATTCAAAGAAACTGAACAAAACCCTAGTTTATGAAATCAGTGCACAATGTAGTCACTGGGAAATGCAAACAGGTTGGAGAGATCCCCCTAGATGTACTCGCATTCCAGGAGAGCAACGGATTCAACGGTTCATTGATCTGACCTCATGTTGTCGATTTATGTCCAGTTGAAAGTTGCCTCAAAAATTGGTTGAGGGACACTTGGTGAATTTTGGTCCTAGAGCAAAAAACCAAATGGATCAACATAATCACATGTCGTTGGATCCTTTAGGTTTGTATGGGAAAGGACAATATGGAAGCACTACCAATAGTCCCACTGTGGATTTTTTTGCAGAGTTGACACAACAAGGCAAGATTTGCATTCAAGGAAATTGAGAAAAACCCTAGTTTATGAAATCTGTGCACAATGTAGTCACCAAGAAATGAAAAAAGGGTGGAGAGGCCCCCCTAGATGTAGTCGCATACCAGAAGACCAACGGAGTTACGGTTCATCGATCTGACCTCTGGTTGTCGATTTATGTCCAGTTGAAAGTTGTCTCAAAATGTGGTTCAAGGACACTTGGGAACTTTTTGTACTGGAGTGAAAAAAGAAACGGATCAGCATAATTGCACTCCGTTGACTCTTGTAGGTTTGTATGCGAAAGGCCGATATGGAAACACTACCAATAGTCACACGGTGTAGTTTTTTGCAAAGTTGACCCACCAATGGAAGAGTTCCAAGAGTTGACCCACAAATGTAATTAAATGTGCATTAATATAAAAAATATTCATTAAAAGTAAACTGCAACAACTCTAGAGCATGCTATTTTCTGAATTCTAGTTGGTGGTGTCTAAAGACACCATTAGTTCTTAGCGCCTCCAATGTGCCATAGATTGTGTTTGTATCCTAGTTACACTAAAGGTTAAAATTTAGAACTCTCATCAGAAAATAGAGAGAACCCAATGAAATTGTGCAAACAATTATATATAACTCACCTGAGGGTGTAGGATCGTGTTTATATTGTCCAGTATACTGTGAATAGTAAGATTTTTGTGAATGGTATTCGTCAAACATAGGTTAGTATTGAAATTGTATAGGTGAATGGTATTGAAATTGTTCTTCAGCATGCACTTTAAAGTTTAAATAACGCACCTAACAATTTAGTCACACTATACAATCTAGTAATGCGTGACAACACACTCACTTGAGTAGGCCATCTGGATCATCTCTGCTGCCGATGGTGATGCTCTAAATTAGGTAGCAAGTATCGTACATGTGACCTATTTTTGTTCGAAAGTGTGTGCATCTTGATGTTTATACCAACTACCAGGTTTGTGAAGTGGTATACAATAACGCCTGGTCTATAATCCTTATATACATCCCCACCCTTCCTTTTTTGTTGTGTTTCTAGTGCCAAGTACTCCCCTTAGATAGTTGGGAATCCAATATTTTCATCATCTGTAACAGGTTCGATAATGGTTTGTTTCCCCTCTAAGAAACGATCCAACCAATAGTCAGAACCCCATTCATTATTTTTTTGGGGCAATCACTACATATATCTAACTTGTGAAAGGAAATAGGTCTAGTTAATAATACATTTATTAAAAAAGGTCTTGCATGTAACATAAATAATAATAAAATTATATGTAAAGGCATGTAGTGATTTAGGTACTACAAATTTACTTTTTGTACTTGATTGTATGAGATACAAGATGTGATCATAGTCTGCAGAAATATATGTCTGATCATATTCCTCTCGGTTTGTTTCATTACCCCCCTTCAAATCAGTGGAAAGTGTCAGTCGATCCCATGTATCAACCGTATCTATATAATCACAATCATACCATTCATCGATGCTACAGGAGGTGCAAAATAAAGCCTTCAATATTTTCCATATTTGTAGGGCTGAGTTATCTGAGCTTCTAATTCAATGAAACTGTCAAGTTCCATGCATTGTGTTCACCCGATATCTGTTGGATCGATCCACATTTGTCACCTCCCAGAATATTCTCCTCACTAGGTTTTTCCTTTTTGCTTTTTCTCCCATCACAGATGCACATTATTTCTCTATAGATGTAGCATCTCGAAGGAGAGCACCTCTAAACTTCATCTCTTCCCTTCTAAGGGTGATTTTTATGCATGCACCAATGCCATCATGCTCTCCTTTTCCATGACCAGTTTCAAAGTAGTTCCATATATGTGGCACTTTGTATTTTATATGCAACAACCATAACCATTGAAATACACATGCATTCTTTAACTAACAAGAACATCAATTTGACCAAATCAAATGACAACAAAACGGTATATCCATAGCTATCACATGATCATAAAACAATTTAAAGAAATGTTGCACGTAATGGATGTCATTGGTCTGGTCGTCACTTATGTAGAAGTGTCTTTCTTTCAATATCACATGTTTCTCTTCATTGCTATCTGGCCCATGTCGATAAGTGATATGGACCATTATGCTCACATGCTCTGAGTGATAGTACCGACTTTTTATTTCATTTTATGGTTGTAGGGTGTAATTTTCTGCAAATTCAACCACTGATAGTATTGTTAAGAGAGGGAAGGTGTCTCGGCATATTCTGAATTGATCATGTTGTCACCGTGCCATATCGACATGTTGAATGTTGTTGGATCTTTCCACAGAAATATGAAATAAATTCACACACTTGCACCTGGTGGGAAAAAAATAAACAACATTATAAAACAACATAAAAAAGTTTACATGAATATTAATTTATGTTAATAAAATGTTATAAAACAACATAAACAATATAGTCATTTAAATGAGTATTATTCATGTACACTGTCACCTGTGAAGTCACCAATTTAATCTTCCTGCTTTATTTCCCATCATGTGGCTTATATGTCTCATACTAACAGTTCTTATTCTTGACAATTGTATTCCCGAATCGTTGATCTTCACTCTCATGGATGCAATTAGAACATAACGATAGCCCACTACATTTGTTGCAAGAACCCTCTACAAATTGTTTTAAGTAATATATATGCCCATCTTGCCTTGGACACATTATGGTATGGATGAAATCTTTAGATGACATTGGCGGTGCTGTACTTGAGCATGCACATGGTTAGTATGAAAAAAATAACGTATATGTTCAAATGTATGATAATATATATCAAACTCTATGTGGTACCTACAAAAACAAGTGTTTCAGATGGTATTGATTCTAACATACCAAGGCTTGCTTTTTTCAAAAGATATTTACCTGAGCCTTAGCTCTACATGGGAAATTTTAAACATCTCGAACAATTGAGTTTGTGTCATGTCAATATAATGTTTAACACGCGGTTCATTATTCATAGAACCCCTATAGTGTTTTAACACATCTTTTGTGTTTAAAGAAGGCCTAGTGTTATCATGCCAAAATGTGTGCACTAGTCCCTTCACTACTTTGACTAACTTCATGTATTTACGGGAAACCTACCACTAAATGCCCATAATGTTTCCATTTGTCCCTCTACATTAAGGTTTTCTCTTCTTACTGAATATTTTTTAAGTGTATTTGGATGTAACGGCACAAATTGTGGTGCACATTTAGGTAAACAATGTTTTATTGTGGATCTACTTACAATTGATTCAACCAAGACACAACGAGCCATATTATATTCCTGTGAACGATTTTTTTAACCAATCGATGTGAATGCAGCAGCAAGAGATATCACAATCTGATTACTTGATTCGATATTATTCAATGTTATTATGCCTAAATTTCTTCTAACCATTTCCATACTCCTAGATTTAATCAAATATAAAAATAATTGACATTTACCGGCTTCAGATTTTTTATCAAAATATTATTTCATTATTTGAGAACAAGAACAAAGGATTGTGTGTTTAGGCACCTTACCTTCCATGGAAGTCAATTCACTCTCGTCCACTTGTATGCATTTAGGAGTTCTCTTTCGGGTTGATGTGAGATTTTTTGCGGTTTGAAATGCTGAAGTGACGTTTACATACACTACAAGCCAACAAATTCGATTAGGAAATTGAACCGCCTCGCATGGTTGTTGCAGAGCCACATTTTCATCGCTAGGAACATAATGATTGAACTCTTCATAAAATTGTCCACTTAAGAATGAACCAATATTTTCATCTTCCCCATAACCAACTTTCATTAACGTTCCATTATCCTCCTCAACCTCTACATCAGGTATCTGTGCTTTTCCCCGAGATGTTGAGGCGCAAGTATCTGATGCAAAGTGTAGTGTTCCATCCAATGAAATCGATATGGAAATGTGGTTCATTGGAGAATGAATGGAATTTTCCAATATCAAGTTCCTCCTCTTTGACTCTTCCTTTGGTGTATCCAAAATTGTATTTTCTAGTTGAGCGGGAATCAGAAGTATTTGCTCAATGATTGAATGCCGACAATTTATTGATTATTCCCTCTTCTTTTCTTTTCTTTTCTTTTTTCAGCTTCTTCCGGTGTAAGCACATTCCTCGCTGATTTTCGGCCTCTATTACGTACAATCCCCATTGAAATCCACCCAAACTTGGAAAATACCTATGTATTTGTGTAATAAATGATGAAATAAAAGGTTTCTTTGTGTGCAGGTTTAGAGGAATTATATCTTTTTCTATAGTAAAACTAGCCCATGTGTCACATACCCCAATTTTGTAAAATTATGTAAATTGTTTTAATTCTATTCCTGAGACATTATGTTAAATTTAATGCTAAGTAGGATTGATGACTCAGTAGAGTCAACATAATTATAATGTAATTCAGAATATTTTTATTATTAATAAATAAATTGTGGAGACAACAGCATGGGAGAGCTGTTAAAAAGAGGTTACTGGTCAAACTGGTGGATGGAACTAGGTGGAAGGCAAAATACAAGTGGCAGCATCCTCAAACACTTCCTAAGTTGCAGGTGGAAACTTCCCTACATTTGGGGTCATGATCCCCCAAGAAAGTGGGATCAGAGCAAGTGGCTCATTAAATGACAGTTAACCCAAAAAGACCTAGGCAATCTTTTAAAAGTACTCAATGAAGAGAGCTGAGGCTGCTCAGATATTTTCCAGAGAGAATTCATTCAGGTGAATGTTATTCAGGAAATTCATTGAGGAAAAAGGGAAAAACAGTAAGGAAATTCTCTGAGAGGATTGCTGCAGTAACTTGCTTTATTACAGCTTTGTAGCTGGGAGAACTAACTAATAAGTTCTGAGTTAATACTGAGTTTGAAGACTTGTATCTGACTTTGTTGCACCTAGTTCCAGCCAGGGAGACCAGAGCAAGCTCAGGGGTCCTGAGGAGTCGCTGTCTGAGTGCTCTCCAGGAGTTGGTAGGGAGGAACGGCCTCCCATTGCTGTTGTTGTCCATAGCTTAAACAGGTTCTGACACTTGACTGTTTATATTTTTTTTTAGTAACTGTGAATGCTTGAATGTTTACCTTATAGTTAAGATAAACAGGTTTTACTGGTTAGTAATGTAAATGTTCTTAAATGGCAATATTAGAAACTGTTGATGAATGATAAAGACCCTCTATGTTTTTCCACATCTGGGTTTTACCAGATAGTACTCCAACGCAGGGGTTAAATTTAAATAAGGATAGTATGATGAGATTTCAGAGTAGTAGTTTGTTTCCTTTTACTATTACCAGAAAAGATATGTTAACGAATATTGTATGAGTTTTTACTTACCAATTATTTCCTGGTACTGTATTTTGTTTCCAGTAAATTCAAGTTGTAAAGAACAGCTAGTAGATATCAGATTAGATTTAATATTGTGTTACTATACAGTCTTTTCGTCTGTATTAAAATAATTTCATACTAAATTTCTATAATAAACTGAACATCATGATAGTTATACAAGGATTTGATATTACTATTAAACCAACCTAGTATAGACCCTAGGAAGGTTTTTGTGATGCAATCATTTCTTTATTTTAGTTTTCAGAGTTGTTTTCTTCTTTTTCTTATAGAATCTGAGAATGTTAATATTTGTACTTACAAGATAAAATCTGGACGAGTTAATTATATTACTGTATACTTATACTTAAGCAGTATAACTAAGAAAATAAATTAATTAATACAGAACATAATAGTATAGTATAAACTATATAAGAATCAAATAACAAGTAACGGTTTCAATATACTTACGAGAATAAACTAAGAATATTAATATAGAATCTATAGTATTCACAGAGAGTTAAATAGTTATTATAACAATAAATGTTTATAGGCAATATAAGAATATTATTACTATGAACATAGATAGCATTTTATTACTGAAAACAAATCTTAGAATTATTTGAAGTATTTGAGCTATAGTGAAAATATAAGTACTCAGTTTAATTACAAAAAGAAGAATTTAAAACCCTATATTATTATCAGGGTATAAACAATATAACATTTTCAATTTCCTTATTAATAAGAAGGTTAAATTATAAACTAGATAATAACATTTATTTTCAGTATACAAATTAAATGTTTATCTGTGCAAGAAGAAAAGACAGAAGTACAGGAGGCTCTGCAGTCGAGCTTAATTGCTATAAACTTAATCAGTAACCCTAATGTTACAGATACCATCTCAACTTAAATTTTATTTAACATTAAAAGAAATAAGAACAGTATTATTATCCTTCACTGCCATTTAAGGTTAAACCCTATAAAATCCAATTCATTTACAAGTAAATTAACTAATGTTAAAACTAACAGTATTTTACTTGTAGTTATGTTTATAAGAATAAAAATTAAACATAATAAGCATTCGAAACTTCTACAGCGTAAGCAAGTAAGGAATGCAGGAAAAGATTTCAGTAACTATTTACAGGTATAATAACCTAGGGTAAACACCCTAATCTTTACAAAATACATAAATGTATTGTCTGCAAATAAAAGCCAGTGCATTAGTATTATCCATGGCAGTAACAAAAACTTACACGAAGGCTTACAGCCTGTTCTATTTTATAAACACAATAATAATTACAAACAAGATTTTACACTCACGGTCGAAGCCGGAGAACTCTGCTTGAGAGCTAGGGTATAAACCCCGATTCATAACATCAAAACAAACAACCAATATCCATGAAGGTCAAACAGGGCCACAACGACCAACCCATCGCAATCCTTTAAGGATTCACACAAAGTGGACAAGCCGTGAAGAGACCAGGTGTTACGGAGAGAAATTCCTATGGCTTGGGGTACCACAACAGACAGCTAGACTCCAGAAATCAATATTTCCCAATATGCAATAGAAAAAACATCTAACACTAAAGGATCGAACCTCGTACCTTATTCTAGACGGTTGAAGTAGATCCCCGTTGAGCTTTCCAATCTTCAGCTTGAATTGTTATA
>LPNX010613434.1:0-83477 GCA_001517045.1 Pseudotsuga menziesii
AAACAACTAAATGCATTAGATTTATGTTTCATAAAATATACCCATGTTTTTCTTGAGTATTCATCAATACAAGTAAGAAAATAATTGCTGCCACCAATGGATGATTTTTGCATTGGACCACAAATATCAGAGTGCACAATTTCAAGTGGTGTGCGAACTCTGTATGACTTTCCAATTGGAAAAGTATCTCTATGTTTCTTGCCAAAAATGAAGCCTTAACAAACTCTCTCTATTCTGTCAATCAATGGAAATCCTTTCACCATATTCTTTGTGTGTAGTAGCTTCATCCCACCAAAATTCAGATGTCCAATCTAAAATGCCACAGCCAGGATTCATCTTGAACTTTTCTTTGAAACACTATTTGAAATTTAGTGCTGTCATTTTCTTTCTTGTCGAAGTGCTCGACTGCTTCTTTACTTTCTGCTTTGAATGCAGCCCCTGTACTTCTCTTTCCTTTCATTTCTAGAATTATCCTCAATGGAAACAAGTGATTTCTTGTCATTGGAACATTTTCTATCAGTTGGTTGCTTGGACACTTGTCTTTAATCCCACAATGATTATCTTCTATATATACTCTATAGCCTTTTTGTATCAGTTGTCCAATGCTCAAAAATTTTTGTTTCAGACCTTCGACATGATACACATCATGAATAAACTTACTCTCCCCCTATTTGGTTAGAATACCAACAATACCTTTTCTGAAAATAGTGACTTGGACATTGTTTCCAAGTTTAACATCAGTTTGAACTGAATTATCTAGACTCGAAAACAAATTTAAATTGCTAGTCATATGACTGTTGCATCCTGAATCTAAGTACCATATTCCACGTGGAATTTCTTGGATAGTATTGCATTCAATTGGAGATGCATATTCCATTAATATTGCACTTGACTGAATGTTGGTGTTGGTCAACTGATTTGGGGTTTTCCTTCCTTGGCCATATTGTTTCTTCCTGCATTCATATGCATAATGACCAAATTTCTTACAATAATGACATTAAATTTTTTATTTATCAAACCTTCGACCACTTGGCCGACTTGGATTCTGATTCTCTCCTCTACTAGTGACATTTGCAGGACTTCTGTCGTGTCTTCTTCAGGAAGAACTTATTCCTCTACCTCTGTGTTTGTTTCTCCCCCTGCCTCTACCATAGCTTATGGATGACTGTGTTGTGAGTGCACCTTCCAATGATTTATTTGTTCTTCTAATTCCATGTTCATGTGATCCGGATTTATGCAGGAACGCAACAGAATACACAAATAACCATAGAAACAAATATGCAATGGAAATAACACTTCATTTCATTAATCAATAACTGAAACTTGTTTACATATAGAATGGAAATAAACTAGCTAGAGTGCTAGTAGCTTATCTCTGAGAAGAGATGTGGTGGCTACATGCCTCTGAAATCTGTGTTACAATGAGGCTCGAAGGAATATATATTATTGCGAAACAATGGAAACCCTACACATCCAAAAACCTAACCGTAGGAGGTGAAACGCCTTAACGTGGGCCCCGTTGGGTAACTTGGTACATCAATTTCCCGGGGTCGTAACTTTGGCAATCTACCTCCGTTTGACACACATGATATATCGTTAGGAATATTTGTTTAAGGACTACATCCAAAAATGACAAATAGTGAGTCCAGAATGGACTCATATTCTTCCGACCATTCGATGCCAAAACAATGTCGTTTAGGGACTCAAAACGACTCTGGAAGTTTAGGACCCGAAAACTGCCAAAAATAGTAAATTATGCTATAATTAAGGCAACTAGAAAACTGAGAGAAACAATGGTAGGGGTCTAAGAGGAATAGGTGGGTGGCCACTAATATCCTCCTGGATCATTCCTCCCACCTTAGGAAGAAATGGTGCCCATTGCATTGAGTTCCTTCATGAGATGAGGAAACTTTTGTTGAACTTGGTTGCTAGTGAGCCACTTTCCTTGGTGAAGGAGTTGGCCTGATTTGACAACTCGATATAGCTGGATCTTCTACTAGTGGGTGTTATTGATTTGTATGTCCATAATTTGATCAGCTGTGGCTTGTTCCATGCAGTCGGGGTTTAACTCTGTTGGTGTGAGTTGTTCTACCACGTCTGATGTGTCCAGCAGAGGTGGAAAGTAGGGCCGAAGGCGGTCCACATTGAACACTAGGTGCAAACCAAGGAATGGTGGAATACTAAGCTCGAAGGCATTGTCCCCAATAGCCTTGGTGATGGTGTATGGTCCATATTAGAGCTAGCGAAGCTTGTGGTGGGGTCTAGCGAGGTGCTCCTTCTGCAAATGTAGCCACACTTTGTCACCCACCTGAAATTTGTGTTGCACCCGATGCTGATCATGTCGCTACTTGTACTTAGCATTGGATCTGTCCAATATATCATAAACTTGTTGGTGAATGTGTTGAATGCACTCAATGAAGCTGTTTGCCTTGGAAACTTTAGACTGGATATGAGCTGAATCATCCTAAGTAACTGCAAATGCCATGGCTACGTCAATGGGACATAGTGGTTGGAATCCCAAGCCCACTTGAAAGGGGGTATGGTTGGTTGAGTTATGGAGGGCCCAGTTATAGCTATGTTCTACATAGGGGAGGCTCTCATCCCATGTGCGTGGATGCTTTGAGTTGTACATGCACAACATGTGTACAATCATCCTATTGACAACCTCTGTCTCGCCATCAATCTAGGGATGGAAAGCTATGGACTTTGTGAGCGTGGTGTCTAGCATTGACCATAGGCTAGACCAAAATATACTAAGGAACCTATTGTCTCGGTTTGAGATTATAGACTATGGGATCCCAAAGTGTACCCACACTCGTTCAAAGAAGAGTTTAGCAGTGGCTTCTATTGTGATATTCTTCTTGCAGGCCGCCATTATGGCCATCTTTGAGAATATGTCAACGACCACAAACAAACAGTTGTTTCCATGCTTAGGAGAAGGAGGGCCTGACATGTAATCCATGGAGATGGATTCCCAAGGTCGAATAGGGGTATGCAATAGAGTATAGAGGCCTCGCTTCTTAATGGATGGTTTGTCAATGGCGTAGGCAGTGCAGGATTGGATGTACTTCTCGATGTCCTGTCGAAGGTTCGGCCAATAGAAATACTTTTGTAGTACTGCCACTATTTTCTCAACCCCAAAATGCCCAACAATCCATCTGTATTGTGCTTCCCAAATAATCTTGGCACACTCGCTTGAAGGAACACAAAGGTGTCCCATGTGACATAGTAGTACATCCTGGAGGTGAAATTTTGGAACTTGGTTTCCTTCCAAGAGCGTCTAGTATGTGTGGCTGAAATCTGGATTGCTCTTGTAGAGAAGCAGCTAGTCAGAAGTGTCATTCCCACAAGAGTTGAGCATGGTCATTGTTGCCATGATCGGTGGTCAGCTGAGGCAGTCTGCAACATTATTGGTGCTTCCCTTCTTGTACTTGATGTTCAAATGAAACTGTTGTAGATATGTGGACCACTTCTGATGGTGATCATTCTGTAACTTTCCTTGTGTCTACATGAAATGCAGTGGTCGGTGGTCTATGTGGATGATCGTTTTATTCCCCAAAATGTAATGATTCCATTGGCAATCCTATATAATGGAATACATTTATTTTTCATAAGTGGGATATTTGCGGACAGTGTCTCACTGTGATTTTCCATTGGATGCCCTTGTTGAGTAGGGACTTCCCCAATAGCATAGTCATAGGCATCTGTCTTGATCTCAAATGGTTGTTGCAAGTTTGGTAATGTGAGCACTAGGGCACAGCATAGGCAATGTTTCAATTCTGCAAACGCCTTTTGTTAGGTTTCCGACCAAAAGAATTTTTCTTTCGCTCCTCCATTGGTGACTTGACTCAAGGGCCAAGTGATATGAGAGAATCCCAACACGAACCTATGGTAGAATTTAGCAAGGCCCAGAAAGCTGTGAAGCTCTGTTAGAGTAGTTGGGGTTGGCCAATACCAAATGAGTTGGATCTTGGTTGGATCCACATGTACCCCATAGTCATCAATAATGTATCCCAGATACTGAACCTGGGTCATGCCAAAAGTTTGCTTGTCCAAATTGGCACACAACTTGTGCTGCTGCAATATTTGGAGGACCTATTGGATGTGGTGGAGGTGCTCTTCCCAAGTCCGGCTGAAGATCAGGATGTCATTTAAGTACACAACTACAAATGAGTTGGTGAAAGGCCGCAATATGTCATCCATCAATCTCATGAAGGTTGCAGTAGCATTCGTCAGCTCAAAAGGCATGACCAACCATTCGAAAAGGCCCTCCTTTGCTTTGAAGGAAGTCTTCCGCACATCGATTGGCTCGTTTGGTACCTGGTGATACCCAGAATTTAAGTTGATCTTGCTAAAATATTTCACCCCTTTAAGCTAGTTCAGGAGGTCATCAATCCATGGGATCGGGTACCTATTTCGAACAGTGATCTTGTTTAGCGCCCGATATTCAATACAAAGTCTCCAAGTCCCATCCTTCTTCTGTACCAACATGATCGGGCTTCCACATGGAGATGAGCTTGGTCGGATGTGACCCTTCTGTAGCAGCTCCTGAATTTGCCTCTTGATTCCATCATTCTCCAGAATAGAATGGTGATAGATCGGTCCATTGGGTAGTGGCGCACTTGGGGTCAGATCGATGGGGTGCTTGACCTGACAGTGGAGAGGCACCCCACTGGGTGAGGTGAATATGTCTCGGCACTCCTCCACGGCCTTGTCCATTTATTGTTGTCGTGGGGAGGGGCCCTGTCAAGAGGTTGTGGAAACAATCTTCTTCTTTCCTAAGGGAAGATCATCAATAAAACAAGCTTCCTAATTTTGGAAATGAGCTTACTACATTGTTTTGCAGTAACTAAAGAGATAGCAGTAGGGGGTGGTACCTTTGGTATTCTGTACAAATTATTTCCCAACGTAATAATAATAGCAAGAGGCCGGGACTCATACATAGCATTTCGCTTCCATAAGTATGGTTTACCTAATAATACATCACAAAAATAAAGAGGAGCAATATCACATAATACCTCATCGATGAAGGGCTTGATGCTGTAGGGAATTCGGCACTGCTGGCTGGCACAGAGTTCTCTTCCTTGGTGAAGCCACCCGATGGTGTATGGCTGCGGGTGTGCTGTGGTCGGCAAACCCAACTGCTTCAAGACCTCTACTGAAATCAAATTCTTTTGGCTCCCACTTTCGATAATGAACTATAGCGGGGAACTTTTTACCCACATCTAGGAGTGGAAAAGACGCTCTTCCTTCTTTGAATCTTTTGGTTCTTCCTTTTAAATCTTTGTGGTGGAAACGGTGGCGATGGGCTCTGCATCAATAATCTTCTTCCCTCAGTCATTCCCCTTCTTGGGTTCTGATTCAATGTTAGAGTATGCATCTGATTTAGAAGCCTTTATCTCGGCCACTAGTGACTGTCTAGCTCAACACTCACTTGTGTTGTGAGTGGGGCTCTTATGGAACTCGCACCACTTTCTCACTTCCTTCTTCAACTTTGCAGTGTTGCTATTTTCTTGTGGCTTCGAAAATTTTTCTTGAGTCGCCATGCCTTGGTTGTGTCCTTGGTTCTGCGGTTTGGGGGCACCTTTCCCTTGCTTCTAATTTGCAGACCCAAAGTCTCACTTTTTCTGTTTGAAATTTTGCTCAATTTTGGCAGCATGCTGATATGCCGTACCAAGTGAGAAGATGTCGAGGAACTCCATTTCCTCCTGAATATATCTATGCAGAAAACTGCGGTACTTCAGCACCAAATTTTTATATGAATATTTGATACCAAACTTGGTGCACAGGGTATGGAACAGATTCGTCAGATCATGCACATCTTGATCTATTTGCTGCCGCAGCGTAGTCTATTGGATGTACTTGTCCTCATAGATCCCCATCGGATAATATTGTCCCTTTATGGCATCTTGAAAAGAATTCCAAGTGGGTACGGCTGAGAACAGAAAGGGTTCCTCCTCATCCTTTCTCTTATAGTAGGTTTCCCACCAGTCCTGGACATGGGGGGCGGCTTTGAGTAGAGAAAAAGTAATCTTTTCCCAGTTAGAAAAGTCATGAACCGAGAAATATCCTTCTAAAAGATTCTAGATTCAACCATCTATCTATGATGTTTGCATCTATTCTACCATCAAATATGGGAATGGCGAAGTTTACTTGTACCTTAAAAGGGGTTGCACCTCCAGAGTGGCTGCTAGATGCAGATGCTCCACCAGTGGGAAGTCGTTGAAGGATTTGGGTGAAGTTATCCATCATCGTGTTCCTTTTTTTTTCAAGGGCCTCCTTGAGCAAAATTTTGATAGGATCTTCTATGCCCTTGTCTTTCTTTTCGTCCCCCATGGGTGGCTGTTGAGATTTGCGAGGCTAATATTGCAAAGTTTCAACTAGATCAAGCCCTAACTCTTTATACCCTGCCCTCGTTGGGGACATGCTAAGAAGGATCAAGAAATATTAGATTGCTCTGATACCACTGATCCGAATTTATACAAGAACACAACATAATACACAAATAAGAATAGGAACAAATATGTAGCGGAAATAACACTTCATTTCATTAATCAATAACTGAAACTTGTTTACATACAAAATGGAAATAAACTAGCTAGAGTGCTGGTAGCTTATCTCTAAGAAGAGATGTGGTGGCTACATGCCTTTGAACTCTGTGTTACAATGAGGCTCGAAGGCCTATATATTATTAAGAAACAATGGAAACCCTACACATCCAAAAACCTAACCCTAGGAGGTGAAACGCCTTAATGTGGGCCCCGTTGGGTAACTTGGTACATCAATTTCCTGGGGTCGTAACTTTAGAATACTACCTCCGTTTTACACGCATATTTTCTCGACCATTCGATGCCAAAAAAACGTCGTTTAAGGCCTCAAAACGGCTCCAGAAGTTTAGGACCCGAAAACTGCCAAAAATAGTAAATTGTTCTATAATTAAGGAAACTGGAAAACTGAAAGAAACAATGGTGGGGGTCCAAGAGGAATAGGTGGGTGGCCACCAATATCCTCCTGGATCATCATGATTGATGAGTGCAGCTTGCAACTCATCAATGGTAAACACCGACATGTCTTCGTTTTCTTCGAAGGTCACAACGAAGGATTCAAATCTTGGGGGAAGACTTCTGAGAATTTTTTCAACAACCCTTTGGTCAGCTATAGTTTCTGCATGATATTTCAATTGATTAATCATAGCAATAACTTTGTGTAGAATGATTCTACTGACTCTGTATCTTTCATAGACAGAGATTCAAAATATCTTCTAAGAATTTGTAACTTAGAAGTCTTTACCTTGCCAAAACCTTGATAGGAAGTTTCCAATGTGTCCCATGTATTCTTAGAGGTAGTTTCTGCTGCTACTCTTGGGACTATGATTTCACGCATGGCTTGATGTATGTAGAACAAATATTTTCCATCTTTCTTCCTATGTTCCCTCAGTGTATCTTTCTAATCTTGTGTGAGATTGTTATATGCCATCTAATCTGGTAGTTCTGCATAACCATTCTGGACAATTTCTCAAACATCTTGACCTTTGAACAAATCCTTCATTGTTGAAGACCAATATTCATAATTATTTCCTGTAAAAATTGGATTTTGCAAACTCGACAGGTTTGAATCAGAAGAGGAAGCCATTTTTAATTTTTAATTTTCCTTAGAAAATTACTTTTTCACTTTTTAGGACAAGGGTTCTTTCCTAAACCCGCTTTGATATTAGTTAGCAAAAAATGAGTTGGCTAAACTTGAGTTACCACTCAGCTATAAAGTTAATTTCATGTCGAATTCGACTTCTTCTTTTACTTTTCGGGTAAAACTTGTCTAGCTATGACTAGACAAGTCTACCAAAATATTTCGACAAGTTTTTTAAAGACAAAATTTGGTTGGACTCTTCGACCCAACTCTTTTTATCTCAACAAGTTCTTACTAGTTGGTTTTATAGACTTACTTGACTTCGACAGAGTTACTTCGACATACTTACTCGATAGGTTTACTTCAACTGATTTACTAGACAGGTTTACTTGGACATGTTTACTCTCGACAGGTTTACTTCAACTAACTAACTTCGAATTGACCACTTTTAGTCAAATTTCATAAATGATGTTCCTTAGTCTAAAGACATAAGAAATCAATAATATTTTTCACTGAACAATAACATGAAGTAAAACTAGACACAACAACGATTCGACAAAATTACAAAATCATATAACCAAACATTAAGAAGACTTGTGTCGACCACTCTGTTGTAAAACCTGGAACTTTTACTATGTGGAATTTTTATGGATTCTTTGATATTTCACTCAAACTGTAAATGTAAACAACATTTACACAAGTAATTCTTGGAGAGAATGTGTGTCTAAATAAACATATATTTAGCTATTAACTATTTGATTTATATAGCTTGTTGGGACAGAACATAGAACTAGATGCCGTAAATGCAAACTTGGAAATTTAAAGAGATATTTCACCTTTCACTGAGCTTTGGCTCTCGACATTTTCAAATTGACAAAAGCTTGAGATTCAACACTATTCTCTTTACTGTCTACTTAGAATTTTCTCAGAGTTCTCTCTGCTATGTCTAAGTTAATTTAGAATATTCTTCTTTTATTTATAGGAAAACTAGAATTTGCTTCTCTATGAATCTAGTGACTCATCATTAAATATTGTAATAACTATCTACCTAAAAACTTACCTTCATAAATTTTATTCGATAGGTTTATATTACATAATCACGGACTCTTCAATATCGTCAAACTATCTGACGAAGACTGAACTGATACGAAATATGGCAAAGTTGGTTGAGATCTAGTACGGATCTACGATTAATTAATATTTCCAACACTGGATTGGAAAATCAACAATAGGAGAAATCAGCCTGATGATATTTCAACTATTAGTATTATTTCCAGTATTTATATATACATGAAAATTGATAACAAAAAGTTGCACTGGAATCAAATGACATGTTCTTAAACTCTGAAATACAAATACATCAAATACATCGAATGCATGGAATTTAAATGAAATGAGGTTTATCAATTAGAAAATGAGACATAGATATTTATTAGAAAAAATGAAAGGTAGTAAATCTACAGTGGGTGCACTTCTTTATTAGAAAAACTAAGCAAAACTATTGTGCTTAATGAAGAAAATAAAAAACAGAAACATATAGAAGTTTATGAATTGCTTCATGATAAAATAGAAAAGAGATAGAAGATATATTTACTTTAACCTTAATGCCTTTCTATTCACAACAATCTCTTTAATGTTTTTTTTGCAAAGAAATTGAATTAGGGTTTGAAGAATCTGTTCACAAATCCCATTATGAAATTAAACATATGAGGTATTTTCTTTATATAGAAACTAATTTAACTTTTTCTTTAATAAAATGGAAAAGTAAAGTTAACAAATGATAAAAATCCATTCTCCTTCCTCATGACATTCTTTTATTAACTTCATTAGGCCTCCTAAGGTCGAATTTCCCTCCATGGTCTTCCTACTACTCATCTTAGTGGTTTAGTAACTCCTATGGCATTTATCCTTCTTCTTCATGCTCCAATTATTTCCCCAATTTGAATGGCTCCCTATAACTCCCTAATATTCCCACTTGGTGGCTATTTTTAGCCCTGCCATGTCATATTTTTCATATGTATGAAATCATGTATGAATTTGTCATATTTGTCATAGAACCTTTCATCATTGGTTGTCATAGAGTGCATGGAATCTCCTTCTAAGTGGAACACAATGTCTTCTTCGTCTCTTCCTCTTCCATGGGAGTTACTGTAATTTACTAATTAGAATTCCTTAGCTCATGATATGCTATTTGACACCACATCACCCTCCAATAATGCTACATTCCCCATCGATTTCAATTTCAATGAATATTATACCAAGTGTGTGGGAAATCTAGTCACCCAAAGGCTTCGCAAGCTTACAAGTGTCTTCATGAACTAATCCCCATTTATTTTCTTAGCATTTATTATTTCTGTGACCCATTAATGTTGATGTATTTGTAACTTCGAAATGTATTCACTTGTATATTTCTTATTGTATTTCATTATACCTCGACAGAGATGTTTGTTCCTCTGACTGGGAGAGTCATTAATATAATAAATTCATGTAAACTCATTGAGGTTAACCCTTCGTCGTAAGTCAGGGAAATATTCCCCATAGTTGAGGGGTGTTACGGTTATTAGACTCTCCTAGTGAGGTTGGCCCTGTAAGAGTAAAAGTTAAGTGGAAAACAAGTATAAATAGAGAGTGAGACTCTCTATTTGGTACACACACACTCACTCAACTGTAGCGCATGAGTGAGAGAAGAGGAGCTCCAACAAGTTAGAGAGAGAACAATTGTGGAGATCATCTTTGTGTTTTTGGGTTTTACTTTTTCTATTGGTGCTCATTCTATCTCTGAGGAAGTTGCAAGGAGTTCTCCGTTATTGTTTTTCCGAGGAAAACTATTTGTGTCTCTTGTCTCTTGTGATTATTTCTATGCATGTTATTCTATCAGATAAGATCCTAGATCATATTGTTTAAATTATAAAAATCTAACATGATATCAGACCTAACCTGAGAAGAAGACACTATGCAGCTACAGAAGCTAGGGTTCCTTATTTTTTTGGGTCTCCCTCCACATCAACAAAAAGAGGCTAGGATAACTCTCCATTGAAGGGAACATCTTTCTATCGAAACAGAATCTGATTCTGAGCATTTTTAGTTTTTGACCTGCCACTACAGCGGGACATTAGGGCTTTTCAGAGAAGAGAAATTTTTGAGTGAGTCCAACATAGTATTGCTCTCTACCTCAAAATCAAAATTTTTGAGTGAGCCCAACATAGGATTTTCTCAGCCTCAGGTTCACTGTATTTGGGAGATATGATTCCTCCAAATCAAGGTTCTAGCCTTTCTAAGGATTCATCCCTAAACAAGACACCTTGGGAGAATTGCTATATCTCGAGCTACGAAATTCCAAATTAAAATTCACAAGATTTTCCAGATAGGGAACAAACTTTAATTTCTGTGGTAAACGTTTCAGACCCTAAAGGTGAAACAATGACACGTGGTAGTCTATACAAGTTCGCTATGCTGAATAGTCCTGAAATAATTCACATTGGGAAAACTATCATAACTTCCAATTGGTGAAACTAGATCTGCTCAAACCTACGGTGTTGGAAATAGGACAGATGAGGATACCTCAGTGTAATTTTTTAGACATAGAGGATCATTAATTTCGGAAATATTGCCGAAACAATATCAAGAAATTATGTACAAGAAATTGAAGAAAACTAGGGCATCAAATATTTTGCAGTTCTGATCACAATTTTGAGAAAATGAGTATGCTACTCAGCTCAGCTTGAGGAGGCACATATTTCTATCCAATCAAATCTGAAATATTCCAAGTTTTGAAAATTAATGTTTTTTTTAACAAACCCTTGATCATCCAAATCCAGAACCAGGATAGACACCTCAAATTGGTAAGATCTAATCTTTTTCTATTTACATTTGAGGTTATCATTTCAGAATGACCTATCATAGCATCTTCATGAAAATATTGGTGAAGCTAACAACTTCCAAGTATGGAAGTATCATACCTCCATGTTCCTTGAAGAAATTGACTTGGATCAGTACTTTAGTAAGAAAGTTCTAGGATCTAGAGGGAGATGAAGCTAAGGATAGAGCCAAGAGAATCATTGCAGATTCTATTAAATATCATCTCATCTCTCATATCTCATCCTTAGATACACCAAAAGGAAGTGTTTGATGATATGATGAAGCAATCGAAGAAGAATAAGATATTGTTATAACCACCTTGAATGGCCTACCATGATCATGGGATTAATTCATTTGAGGAATGTTTTCTAGAAGGAAGTCATTACCTTCAGTAGAATCTGGGAAGAGTGCACACAAGAAGAAGATCAACTCATAATAAAAGAAGAGAAGATGGGAGAAACTGAAGATCAAGCTCTAATGACTCAGACAAGATCCCTCAAGTGATGAGGAATATGATGAAATCAATTCTTGAAGAACCTCTTATCCATCTTAGAATTTGGATAATAAATGATGTTGTTATGAATGAAGAAAATGATGAAGTTGAAGGCTCAAGAAGGATTCTACCCATGAAACGAATAAAGATAACTATTCAATTATCATTTCATGATATTATTTGGTTATGCATTTGTTCATATTCAGTTGATGTGTTATGAATGATAGAATGTTTGCATTAATTAAAGTATACTACTAATATGCATGTGATGGGTAAGTATCGCATGGTGCTATACAACTCTCCGTTGCTACTTATCTAGAATGAAACCTCTTTGCTGATATATTGGATCAGTGCACAATCTCAATGATGTCATGGTAGAGATGGAAGGCATCTAGAAAGTTTCCGTGAGATATGGATGAATGTTGTATTGGATAAAATAGTTACATGATTATATCTTAATACAAAATAATTTTCCATTATGAATATGACTTATGAAATGTTTATAACCATACAACTAGTGCATTTGACTTGTAGGAAAGATCGCGTACAATCCCCTACAAGAAAAGAAGGATGAAACTTGTTCCGAAGAACAAGTGACGATAGTTAAAGATTCACTCCAATAACCATACATGAAGATTAACTTGAAGTTTCCATAGCGGAAGAAAAAGATATTCAGAAGAATATAATGAGAATGGTGGATGAATACTACATTGGGAATGAGAAATAATCCAAGAAGAAAATAGTATGACAATAATTCCAAAGAAAGAAAGAAGGCCATGTATGAGTACCCATGGGATAGAACATACAGTTACATAAAGATCTTGAAGATCACTTAGTGTGATCAAGATCTTAACCTTTGCTACAAGATTGAAGATGAAATCCTATAGAGGATGGAAATATCATAGATGGGTGCAAGAAGAAATTTTGAAACGGTTCGACTTCTTCTTTTACTTGTCGAGTAAAACTTGTCTAGCTCTGACTAGACAAGTCTACCAAAATATTTTGACAAGCTTTTTAAAGAAGAAATTTGGTCGGACTCTTTGACCCAACTCTTTTTACCTCAACAATTTCTTATTTATCGGTTTTACCGACTTACTTGACTTCGACAGACTTACTCGATAGGTTTACTTCGATTGGTTTACTAGATAGGTTTACTTGGATAGATTTACTCTTGACGGGTTTACTTCAACTAACTGACTTTGACTTAACCACTTTTAGTCAAATTTCAATAATATTTTTCACTGACCGATAACATGAAGTAAAACTCAACACAACAACAATTTGAAAAAATTACTTCATCAAGTAAACAACATTTACAACAAGTAATTCTTGGAGACAATGTGCAGCAAAATAAGCCTATATTCAACCATAAACTATTTGATTTATATAACTTGTCGGGACATAACATAAAACTATATGCCGTAAATGAAAACTTGGAAATTTACAGAGATATTTAAGCTTTCACTGATCTTTGGCTCTCAACATTTTCAAACTGACAGAAGATTGAGATTCAACACTATTCTCTTCACTCTCTGCTCAGAATTTTCTCAGAGTTCTCTCTGATATGTCTAACTTAATTTACAATCTTCTTCTTTTATTTATAGGAAAACTAGAATTTTCTTCTCCATGAATCTAGTGACTCAACATTAAATACTGTAATAACTATCTACCCTAAAACTTAGCTTCATAAATTTAATTCAACAAGTTTATATTACATAATCATGGACTCTTCAATCTTGTCACATTGTCTGACAGAGACTGAACTGATACGAAATCCGGGAAAGTCAATTGAGATCTGGTATGGATCTGTGATTAATTAATATTTCCAACACTGGCTTGGAAAATCAATAATAGGAGAAATCAAGCCGATGATATTTCAACTGTTAGTATTATTTCCAGTATTTACATAGACATGAAAATTGATAGAAAAAAGTTGGGTGGGAATCAAATGACATGCTCTTAAACTTTGAAATACAAATACATCAAATACATCAAATGCACGGAATTTAAATGAAATGAGGTGTATCTATTAAAAAATGAGACATAGATATTTACTACCAAAAATGAAAGGTAGTAAATCTACAATGGGTTCGCTTCTTTATTAGAAAAACTAAGCAAAACTGTTGTGTTTAATCAGGAAAATAAAAAACAGAAACATATACAAGTTTATGAATTGCTTCATGATAAAATAGAAAAGAGATAAAAGAGATATTTACTTTAACCTTAATTCCTTTTCATTCACAACAATCTATTTAATGATTTCTTCACAAATAAATTGAATTAGGGTCTGAAGAATATGTTCACAAATCCCATTATGAAATTAAACATAAGAGGTCTTTTCTTTATATAGAGTTTAATTTAACTTTTTATTTAATAAAATGGAAAAGGACAGTTAACAAATTATAAAAATCCATTCTCCTTCTTCATGAAATTCTTTTATTAACTTAATTAGGCCTCCTAAGGTCAAATTTCCCTCCATGGGCTTCCTACAACTCATCTTAGTGGTTTAGTAACTCCTATGACATTTGTCCTTCTTCTTTGTGCTCCAATTATTTCCCCAATTTGAATGGCTCCCTATAACTCCCAAACATTCCCACTTGGTGGCTATTTTTATCCCTGCCATGTCATATTTTTCATATGTATGAAATCAGGTATGAATTTGTCATATTTGTCATAGAATCTTTCATCATTGGTTGTCATAGAGTGCATGGAATCTCCTTCCAAGTGGAACACAATGTCTTCTTCATCTCTTCCTCTTCCATGGGAGTTACTCTACTCTACTAATTAGAATTCCTTAGCTCATGATATGTTATTAGATGCCACATCACCGTCCAATAATGTTACATTCCCCATGGATTTGAATTTCGATGAATATTATACCGAGTGTGTGGGGAATCTAGTCACCTATAGGCTTTGCAAGCTTCCAAGTGTCTTCATGAACTAATCCCCATTTATTTTCTTAGCATTTATTATTTATGCGACCCATTAATGTTGATGTATTTGAAACTTCAAAATGTATTCACTTATATATTTCTTATTGTATTTCATTATACCTTGACATAGATGTTTTTTCATGTAAATTCATTGAGGTTAACCATCTGTTGTAAGTCAGAGAAATAGTCCCCATATTTTAGGGGTGTTAGGGTTATTAGACTCTACTAGTGAGGTCATCCCTGTAAGAGTAAAATTAAAGAGGAAAACAAGTATAAATAGAGAGTGTAACTCTCTATTTGGTACACACACTCACTCAACTATAGTGCATGAGTGAGAGAAGAGGAGCTCACACAAGTGAGAGAGAGAACAACTATTCGAGATCATCTTTGTGTTTTTGGGTTTTACTTTTTCTATTGGTGCTGATTCTATCTCTGAGAAATTTTTGGGGAATTCTCCTTTGTGGTTTCCCCAAGGAAAACTCTTTGTGTCTCTTGTCTCTTGTGATTATTGCTATGCATGTTATTCTCTAAGGAAAGATCCTAGATCATATTGTGTAAAAGATAAAAATCTAACATGGTATTAGAGCTAACCTAAGAAGAAGACACTGTGCAGCTCTAGAAGCTATGGATTCTTATTTTTTTGGGTCTCCCTCTATAGATCATCAGAAAAAAGAGGCTAGGATAACTCTCCATTGAAGGGCACATCTTTCTGTCGAAGCAGAATCTAATTCTGAGCATTTTCAGTTTTTGACCTACCACTATAGTGGGAAATTAGGGATTTTCAAAGAACAGGGTTTTTTTAGTGAGTCCAACATAGGATTTCTCTCCTCCTCAAAATAAAAAGTTAGATATCATGATAAAAAGTTTTGGCTAGGTAAAACTCCAAGAAATTCAAACCCTAATATGACCCTAGACCAAAAAACCTTAAAAGACTAAAACTAGTCATTTTGGTGCATTCGGTATATATTGAGATTGGAGAAGGATCATAAGCTGAAACTTTTAAAGACTGAATATAAATAATCGATGTACCCTATGTAAATGTTTCAGCCTTTATTTTGCTATATTTTGGGATATATGACTCCCCTAAATCAGTGTTCCAGCCTCTCCCAGGATTCATTCCTAACAGGACACCGTGGGAAAATTTCTATATATTGGGCTACGAAGGTCAAAATGAAATTCGAAAGATGTTCCAGTCAGGGAATGGACTTTAATGTATTTGGTAAACCTTTCAGATTCAGAAGATGAAACAGTGAAATGTGGCAGTTTGTAAAAGTTTCTTTACGCCAAACAGTCCTGAAATAAGTCACATTGGGAAAACTCTCATAAGCCGCAATTGGTGAAACCAATTCTGCTCAAACCTATAGTGTTGGAAATAGGACAGATGAGGCTACCTCGGTGTGAATTTTTAGACACATAGGAGCATTAATTTTGGATATATTGCAGAAACAATATTAGGAAATTCTGTAGAAGAAATTGAAGAAAACTAGGCCATCAGATATTTTGCAGTTCTGATCAGAGTTTTGGGAAAATGAGTATGCTTCTCAGCTCACCTTGAGGAGGCACATATTTTTATCCAATCAAATCTGAAAGATTCCAAGTTTTGAAAATTAGGATTTTTTCTAACAAACCCAAGATCAGCCAAATCCAGAACCAAGACGGACACCTCAAATCAGTAAGATATAATATTTTGCTATTTACATTTGAGGTTCTCATTTCAAAATGACCTATCGCACCATCTTGATGAAAATCTTGGTGAAGATAACAAATTTAAAGTATGGAAGTATCAAACCTCCATGATCCTTGAAGAAATTGATGGAAGTATTAGACCTCCGTGATCCTTGAAGAAATTGACTTGGATCAGTACTTCAGTAAGAAAGTTCTAGGAGCTAGAGGAAGATGAGGCTAAGGCTAGAGCCAAGAGAATCATTGCAGATTCTATAAAATATCATCTCATCCCTCATGTTTCATCCTTGAAGACACCAAAAGGAAGTGTTTGATGCTATGATGAAGCAATTGAAGAAGAATAAGATATTGTTATAACCACCTGGAAAGGCCTCCCAGGATCATGGGATTAATTCATTCGAGGAATGTGTGCCAGAAGGAAGTGATTACCTTGAGCATACTCTAGGAAGAGTGCACACAAGAAGAAGATTGACTCGTAATAAAAGAAGAGAAGAGCAAATAAAGATCAAGCTCTAATGATTCACAGAAGACTCCCTCAAGCGATGAGGAATATGATGAACTCAATTCTTGAAGAACCTCTTATCCATCTTAGAATTTGGATAAGAAATGATGCTGTTATGACTTATGAATGAAGAAAATGATGAAGTTGAAGGCTCAAGAAGGAGTCTACCCACAAAACGAATAAAGATAAGTATTCAATTGTCATTTCATGATATTATTTGGTTATGAATTTGTTCATATTCAGTTGATGTGTTATGAATGATATAATTTTTGCATTAATGACAGTATACTACTAATATGCATGTGATGGGTAAGTATCCCATGGTGCTATACAACTCTCCATTTCTACTTATCTAGAATTAAACGTCTTTGCTAACATATTGGATCAATGCACAATCTCAATGATTTCATTGTGGAGATGAAAGGCATCTAGAAAGTTTCCACGAGATATGGATGAATGTTGTATTGGCTAAAATATTTGCATGATTATATCTTTATGCATAAGAATTTTCCACTATGAATATGCCTTATGAAATGTTTCTAACCATACAACTAGTGCATTTGACTTGTAGGAAAGATCGCATACAATCGCCTACAAGAAAATAAGGATGAAACTTGTTTCGAAGAAAAAGTGACGACGGTTCAAGATTCAATCCAATAAGCATACATGAAGATGAACCTGAAGCTTCCATAGAGGAAGAAAAGATATTCAAAAGAATATAATGAGAACAGTGGATGAATAGCACCTTAGGAACAAGAAATAATCCAAGAATAAAATAGTATGATGATCCTTCCAAAGAAATAAAGAAGTCCATGCACAAGCTCAGAAGGCACCCATGGGATAGAACATACAGTTACATAAGGAGCTTGAAGGTCACCTAGAGTGATGAAGATCTTAACCTTTTCTACAAGATTGAAGATGAAAGCTCATAGATGGGTGCGAGAAGAACTTTTGAAAAGGTTGAAGATACAGGATCTTGGTATCCACTGACCCTAGATGGATATATAGAATATTAGTATCAAAGGAAGCTACTTGTCAGTCCAGTACATAATGTTTCAATACATAGAGTACGAAAGGAAGAGGGAGAATGATGGTCCACTTCAGAGGGAGTGACTGCAAAAGATCCTAAGGTTTGACATGGTATGATAGGATGGTAAGCTTATTGATGGCTTTAGGATTTACTAAGAGTAAAGCAGATTCCAACATTTACTTCAAGGTTGAAGGAGGAATACCAGTGATTGTGCTATTATATGACCTATTCCTGACAGGAAAAAGGAACTTATTAGCGATGCAAGAAGGAGGCTTGCTGTTGAGTTAGAGATAAAGGACTTGGGTATGATGCACTACTTTCTAGGCATGGAGGTGTGGTAAAGTGCGGATGGAATCTTCCTTGGACAAGGGAAGTATGTAGTGGATATCCTGAAAAGGTTCGAGATGATAGACTGCAAGGCCATGGCTACACCTATGGCATCAAACCTAAAGCTATTGAGTGATGCTTCATCAGAGATGGTTGATGCCATGATGTATCATCATAAGATTTGTTCCTTGATGTGCCTGACAAATACGAGACTAGATATTTGCTTTGCTATGAACACATTGAGCCAGTTCCTCACTGATTATTGCAAAGCATATTTTGAGGTACCTAAAGGGTACAGTTGATTATGGGCTCAAGTATGAAGCGAATCAGAAGATTAACGTGGAGTTTTATGTAGATTCAGCTTGGGAATGCAGTGCAATTGATATGAAGAGCACTTTGGGGTGCTGCTTCAGTATGATATTAGGTGTGATATCTTGGTTTACAAGGAAGGAATATTGCATGGCGCTGAGAACAGCCAAGGCAAAATATGTTGCCACTTGCTCAGATATTTGGGAGGTAGTATGTTCCTTTTGAAAACTAATATTTGATTTGATTGATCTGAATTGCATTTTTGTATGATGCAGATAGGAGCAATGAAGCTTCAGTATGTGATCCATATTGAGATCTATCGAAAGAGGTAGTTCTAGCATAGTTGGCGAGATAGGTTTTCTGAGCATAAAATCCTAGAAAAGTTCATAGGTTGCTTAGATATAAATAGTCCTATAGCTTGTCCTTAGATGTAATCAATCCTGGAGAAGCTTGTAGGTTATCATTAGATGTAATCAACCCTGATTTAATTCTATGCTAGAAATTTCCAGAGTGAATTATGAGTACTTCAAGGAGAATCTTGGTGTTCTCCAAATCAAGGTTCCCTCCAAGGGGAAGTGATGAGTCCGTGATCCCTTCCAACATGGTGGTAGGATAGGCCTCCCATGGTCGAATGTAAGTGCTGAGCCCTTCCAACATGGTGGCAGGCTATGCCTCCCATGGTTAGATGTAAGTGTTGAGCCCTTCTGACATGGTGGCAGGCTGGGTCTCCCATGCACAAATGTAAGTGTTGTGGCTTTCTGACATGGTGGTAGGATTGGTTCCTCCCATGGTTAGATGTAAGTGTTGTTCCTTTCTGACATGGTGGCAATATTGGTTCCTCCCACGGTTAGATGTAAGTGATGTGCTTTTCTAACATGGTGGTAGGATTGGTTCCTCCCATGGTCAGATGTAAGTGTTGTGCCTTTTTGACATGCAGGTGGCAGGATTGGTTCCTCCCATGGTTAGATGTAAGTGGTGTGCCTTTCTAACATGGTGGTAGGATTGGTTCCTCCCATGCTTAGATGTAAGTATTGTTCCTTTCTGACATGGTGGCAGGATTGGTTCCTCCCATGGTCAGATGTAAGTGTTGTGCCTTTCTAACATGGTGGCAGGATTGGTTCCTCCATGTCTATATGTAAGTGTTGTGCCTTTTTGACATGGTGGTAGGATTGGTTCCTCCCATGGTCAGATGTAAGTGTTGTTCCTTTCTGACATGGTGGTAGGATTGGTTCCTCCCATGGTCATATGTAAGTTTTGTTCCTTCCTGACATGGTGACAGGATTGGTTCCTCCCATGGTCAGATGTAAGTGCTATGCCTTTCTGACATGGTGGTAGGATTGGTTCCTCCCATGGTCATATGTAATTGTTGTGCCTCTCTGACATGGTGGCAGGATTGGTTCCTCCCATGGTCAGATGTAAGTGATGTGTCTTTCTGACATAGTGACAGGATTATTTCCTCCCATGGTCAGATGTAAGTGTTGTTCCTTTCTAACATGGTGGTAGGATTGGTTCTTGCCATAGTCAAATGTAAGTGCCGTTCTTTTCTGACATGGTGGTAGGATTGGTTCCTCCCATGGTCATATATAAGTGTTGTTCCTTTTTTACATGGTGGCAAGATTGGTTCTCCCATGGTTATATATAAGCGCTAAAGATGTGAAGACCTATGTGGAGGCTAGGCCTACAACTAGAAAGTTTGGCTCTGTAGAATTTCCTATGACGAGTAGAATTTAGAGATCGCACCATTTTATTAAGATAGCAGAAGCAGTGATGATCATGATCCAACTTTGATGATGATCCAACCATGATGATGATCCAATAATGAATACTTGTGCTGATGAACTGTGTCAAGAGAATACCTTCCTAGTTAAGAGGGAGTGTTGATGTATTTGTAACTTCAGAATATATTCACTTGTATATTTCTTATTATATTTCATTATACCCCGACAAATATGTTTGTTCCTTTGACCAGGAGAGTCATAAATATAATAAATTCATGTAAATTCCTTGAGGTTAACCCTGCATTGTAAGTCAGGGCAACAATCCCCATAATTGAGTTGAGTTTAACCCTCTGTTGTAAGTCAAGGAAATAGTCCCCACAATTGAGGGGTATTAGGGTTATTAGACTCTCGTAGTGAGATCGGCCATGTAATAGTAAAATTCAAGTTGAAAAAAAGTATAAATAGAGAGTGCGACTCTCTATTTGGTACACACACACTCACTCAACTATAGCGAATGAGTGAGAGAAGATGATCTCGCACAAGTGAGAGAGAGAATAGTTGTTGGAGATCATCTTTGTGTTTTTGGGTTTTAATCTTTCTATTCGTGCTCATTCTATCTCTGAGGAAGTTGCAAGGTTTTCTCCTTTATGGTTTCCCTGAGGAAAATTCTTTGTGTCTCTTGTCTCTTGTGATTATTGCTATGCATGTTATTCTCTCAGATAAGATCCTAGATCATATTGTTTAAATGATAAAAATATAACAATTAAATATGAATATGATAAACTAAGGTCCTTTTGGGTCCCATAGCCCCTTTATTGCAAAATTTATGCCTCCATCTCAGCTTAGGGTACCAGTAGGTTGGTGAAACATTATTTGCAGGTAGTCTTATTTGAAAGGGGAAATGACAAGAGGTGACATATGCCCTAACAAACTTCTTTATTTTAGGTGTCAATGTGCAAAAAATAATGTGTGCACTATAAGACCATATCTTTACAATGGAAGGAACCAAAATTTGATATCAAAAGATATATTATAACAATATGAGAAACATCAACATAATTTAAAATGGTAGTAATGATAGTAATGTCATAGATTGTAGAAACTGTCCTAAGTTTAACTTCTTGCCAATATAAAAGGAGTACATTTATTGATTTTGAAGAGAATGAAACTTGTATAAAAAGGAGTAGCACCTGATATGATTTAAGGAGCATCACAAATATTCTAAAGTCTTCAATTTACCTTCAAAAACACTTCAAATTCAAAGGAAAATTGATTCAATCAATCTCTACTTTGACATTTGCACATTCTCTGGTTGCATCACACCTATCTAGACATCTTTGGAAAAAATAAAGAGGGAGCAAGGAAAAGATACCAGGAATTTTGTGGAACCTAGTTGCTTCTAGTGCATTAATAGAAGTTTCTAAGGAATTTAAGTTCACCTGATTACCGTCTTTGATGCCATGTCTAATTTACCAAAGCTTCAGTATTTTTAGGATTGATTGAACTTTACTTGTGAAAGAAAGTTGAACGAGGAAGAATAAATTCATTGTACAATGTTCAGACAATCATGGTGAAATTGAACAGTCAAGAGGCAATAATTTGTTAGCATAACATTAATCACATTCACATTAATTTGCATGCGATACAATGATGATACAATAAAGACGATTCCAATCTACTAGGTGTGATTCCAATTCCATGACTTGGACTAACTCCAGAGCTAACTAATGGTAGGGAATCACCACTAGAATCTCATTCATTCAATTTATGCCAACTAAATTATTTCACAATCAGTTAACTGAACAAGCTAGGTAGGAAAAGGTGCCTAACCTTCCTAAATCAAGGAAATGTGGTGCTAGGTTAACTAGATATGAACTAATTGATTCCCATTGCAGGATAACTCAACACAAACTACGGTGAACTGATGGTGGCACTCCCATGACTTAGTGTGGGTTCCTAAATTATAGGGATTGGACTTTGGAGATCGTAAACTCATGCAAACTAGCACATCAAGTGGTAGGTGGACCCCATATGAGCTCCCCATGGGTCTAGTGAGGTGGAAACATACTCCTAATATAGGCAAATACATTTAGACTATGGTGGTAAAGGGAGAATTATAATTAATCCTAACAGAAATTGTGTAACTAAAACAAATGGTTTCTAACCAAATTTGAATCATTGTTTTTTCAACTAGACTATTTGGTCCCAATAACATATGTGCTTAGAGCATTGTTGTTTGTATACTTGTATTGTTCCATAATGGCTAGGAATCCATTCAAATTAACATATATTTGTGGGTATGGATCTTGTTTTCTCTTTGTTCTTTTAGATAGAGAATCATTCTAAACAAGCATGATTAGCATGAACACCTACAAAGTTTTGGTCAAGATTCTATCAAAAGAAAACAGTAGTTAAAATCCCATAAACAAGTAAAGGAAAGTAGATCTTAAGGAAAGTCAAATAAGAAAATAAGTGAACGTTTTTAAAACCATGGTATCCCAAGAACTACAAACTATTATTGTCATTACATACAAGGAAGTCGAAGCCAAGAACATATCCAAGACTTTTTTTCCCAATATGATGTATTGTGTCCTCTTATTCTTTGCATGTTGGATGAGTGAAAAGAATGTAGAAGAATAGAAAGAAACCACATGGTAATTTCTTAATTAGATTTATAAAAAAACTCAAGATATGCTCTCAATGCTAGAGACTACCAATTAGGAAAGAAAAGAAGTATATTTTGTGTTTCTTTTGAAACTATAGTTTACCTTGGAAAATTGTAGATGGTGTTGTCCATCGATTGCACACCAGCAGCATAAACTTTTCGAAGCTATCTCCTCACTTAGAAAAATGGGAGAGGTGTGACCTTGGGAGAAAGTACAGAGCTAGGTACTGTCACCTGCTCCTATCTCCATCATTTAGGCTAACTCCTAACAAAGCCAAGGGGGTTAGTCCCTACAGAAGAGTTGTTAGGATATTTAGACACTTAGGATTTAGTTAAGATCAACTTGTGTAATATATCCGTTAGGTAAAGTGTGTTTCTTTAGTATGCATTAGTATGCATTTGTAAATATCCTAATCCAACAGTCACGATATGCTCTAGACATAAAGTGATCTAACGGTTCAACTTCTCTTAGATCATACCTACCATTGATCCATGGCTTAACACCCGATTGGTCCATGATCTCTATTTAAAGAGCATGAAGGGTCCTTGGCTAGTTGATCAATTATGAGAAGCTCATGTAACTTTCTTTCTTTTGCATAATAAATTGCTCCAAGTAGCTATTTGGCTGGGGTCGTGGACTATTTCCCTCTTGAGGGTTTTAACCACATGACAAACATCGGTGTGTTGATTTGTGATCTATTTGTGTGAAACAGTTTCTCAAGGTGTTTGGTCATTTGGGAGTACCCTATGTACCCAAACATGGTATCAAAGTGTTTATGAAGAGCTGTTTTTGGTTTTGATCAAGATCTAGAGCCGATGTTGACTAAAATTTGGAAGGGTATCTGGTTTTGGATTTTCTGTGCACTTGTGGCCTATGGGAGCTATTCCATTATGTCAGGAGCATCCTTTCCATTGGGAAATAGTTTTCGTTTCATCGAAAACTATTTTCGTTTATTCCAGAAACACCCATTTCAGCAAATTTGAAGGTTTAACATTATAGTGACGGATTTGTTTTTTTTTAATCTCTCATATTTTATCAATTTTACTGTTGCATTCCTTGCTTGCATATGCTCTTTGCTGTGCACCTTATGTGATCGTGGAAAATCAGAAATAAAAAGGGAAAGTTTTTTTTTGTCTTCTTAGCTACGTATGCTCTTTGCCACACACCTTGTGCGATCATGGTAAATCAGAAACAATGAGAAAACTTGAAAAATGTAGACTTTATAGGAAAGCTAACCAAGATCTAACCTCATTGTGTGGAAAAAGTTTTTTTGTTTTTGTTTTTCATTTTTTTTGTGATTTGTAGGAAACAAAGGTAAGCATAGAGAATGGGAGGGAAGAGTTAAAAAAAAAACCCCTTTCTCTTTCCATTCTTTTATGTACCTTTTAAACTTAGCTCATTTGGACCATGCAATTTCTATTTGCAAGTTACTTTATTGTAAAAGTGCATCTCACTTAAATAAAATAAAATAAAAAATGAGTGACTTAAGTTTTTTAATTTATTGCCTCACTATTTAAAGTAACATTATTGTAAAAGTGAACATCACTTATTCTACAAAAGTGATTCACTTAAAAGAAACTTTATTGTAAAGTGATTGTCAAAGGTTGATCTTAGGAAGAGGGGGGTTCTTTTTTTTTTGGTTGGTCAAGTTAATATCTGCCACATCACTATTGGGGACATCTTCAACATTTTCTTTGATCAAGCATAACTTCATTATTTAGAATCACTTTTCAGTGTTGTTTTTTCTAAAATTGCATATTTTTTTGAGCTCTTTGCATCCAGACAGTTAGTTTTTGTTATTTCAATCATTATTTTATAGTATGTCAGCCCCTTGTGATATTATACTTACAAGTTCTAACTATTTCTCATGCAAATGTCATATCTACGAAGTAGGGGATTTTTCAAGATAACCTTAGGGAAATAAACAGAACCCACTGATGATGATAAGATAATTAAATGGAAAAATAGATGTGATGAAGCTCGTGGATTGATTGGGATGTTAATCTCTACTGATTTGTGATTCCACATATCTGGAATTGATGAACCTGATATAGCTTGGGAAAAGTTGGAATCTGTGTTTGGTAAACAAAATGAAATTCGGAGTCATCAACTTGAGAATGAGTTGATTTCCTTGAATCCAAATGATTTTTCATGCATTCAAGACTATTTATCTAAGTATAAAACTCTTAAACTCTTATGTGCAGAATGCAAGATTAAGAAAGAAGATAAACAATGTATTGATCATATTCTTTCCAAACTTGGATCTACATATTATGTTTTTGTATCTACATTCTACTCCATGAAAGAATCCTTGACTGTAGCTAGCTATTAAGATCCTAGTCTTGAATCATTTTGTGATTCTTTAATTAAAGAGCAAGATAAGCTCATTCATCTTGGAATAATTAACAATGGAGATACATCTAGGAAATCCTTTGTTACGGAGAAAACTTCCTATGGCTTGGGGTACCACAATAGACAAACTAACCACAGAAATCAATCCTTTCATATATGCAAGAGAAAAAAAATATCTAACACTAAACGATCTCAATATATACCTTATTCTAGACGGTTGATGTAGATCCCTGTTGAGCTTTTCCACCCTTGCTTGTATTGATAATTTGCTCTCTCAACATTCAACAAACAAAACAAGCATTCTATATAATTGTGTTAGACCTACTCTAGCATATATAATCATTAACATATAGGAATTTAAAAGCATCCATGGATTCAATACTCATTTAAATACACATTATTGGACAAAAAAAGATATTTTTATTCATATAAATTAGAGATTACAATAGTGACAACCTCTGTCAGCACATCTGCGAATCGGGGAAACTGAGTCCTCCACCTAGGTCTCCACCACTTCAATCCTCCATCTCTCAATAGCAAGCTCACAAGCAAAGGAAAGCTTGGGAAGAACACAAAGTGCTCCAAGGGACAAAGGGATGTAGACTCAAGTATAAGCTCCGGTAACAATGGACTATAGTTTTCTTGCTCTTTAATTCCTCCCCTTTCAATGTATCCAAAGGGTTCCTTATATAGTGCTTCAATGGGGGTAATGGAAGGTCAAATACAAGCGATGTCAAGGCATATGGAAGGACAAGAGACAACTGAATTAGGTCCACATCAATAAAAACTCCAAAACTATTTGTCCTTTTGCACACATCCTGATGTACGCAGGTTTAAGGGTCAAATATACGTATATATGCAAGAATAGGTTTAAAAGTTGCATATAGCAAATAATGCATGTTTTTAGGGATGATATTGGAAACATCAAAGGTACAAAAATGGTCCATAGGGTCTAAAGAGTCTGCAAAGGTGTGATCCACCATGTGTGGTAAAATCAGTTGTAATAGATGCCCCCTAATGTGTGAGGTTAGAGGGGTCATACGATGGCCGAGATGCATTATAAGTCCATCCTAGAAGTGGAGTGATGAAGAACCAGGTGGAAGAACTAGCCATCCAACAATCCAATACAATATTGAAACTCTGCACATAACTATAAGTAGACATAGTACTCCCAGATACATAAGAGTACAATGGCCATGAATAGACATGATACAAAATATGACATGTGTGGTCATCGACACGCACAATATAGATAGATCAGAATCTCCATGATGAAGATATACAAAGGATCATGATCTCCACAAAAGCTGAAGATATATAATGGATCAAGATCTCGATAATGGCTAGAAACATCTGACATATACTGGAATCAAGTCACGAGAGCTGAAATCTCATGAACATTGTCACAATCAAGGAGGTAGCATATATGAAATGCCACCAATTTGGAAGGTCTTCTACACAATCTGCTACGAGTACATGTCCTACTATGTGAATAGAGGTGTTAAGGTTGAACATAGTAGTCCATCGTCTGATTACTGGTCATTGATGTATACTGTTAACAGATGTGAGATCACCAATCGATAACAAAAATCGAAATCAAGGTACTAGAGTGCAAACTAACAAGTGTGAATAAATGTGTTGAGGTCGAACACTTGAAAGGATCCATCGATAAGGGGACATTGATGTATTCCCAAAACTGTCGATGGTGAGAGAACCCGCCACTGATGACTACAAGTCTCAAGGCACTCAAAAATGACTCTAGACTCCTATCTCAAAATAAATGATCTTAATTAGATGGGATGAAATTGTTAAATTTTCATATGCTTAGCTAAGACATTAGTATTTCATTTCATTTTCATGACAAAAGCATATAAACAGGATCACTGAAAGATAGACAAGCACAACCATAAAAAAGGAACAGAAAGATTTATCCTAGGAAAACCCTAAAGGGAAAAACCCAGCAAAAGCTTCCTCAATATAGATGCCCCAAAAAGATAAAAGATAAAACCAGCAAGGAGATCAAAGCCTGATCCTCCTCCTTCTCCAGCTACTTCTCTTCTCCACTAATGTGCTACACAAGTGAGAGTGTGTCTGTCACAAATGAGGAGCACTACACCTCTATTTATATTCATCTGTTCACTTGAGTTAACTCATTTGACATGTAGGCTCGAGTTAAATCATGTAGGCTCGAGTTACACATGTAGGCTCAAGTAACCACACTGGGGTGCTGATGACCCACCTTTACAATTAGAGGGAACTACCTCATGACTCTTATTAGTTCTTTCGATTAGGAGCATCGGGGTACAATGTAATACAAGTGGTTCTCCCGGTAGGACCATCGTGGACCACAAAAAGATACATATAGAATATTCTTTGAAGTTACAATATTTGAACACTTCCCTTAATGAGAAGGGTATTCTACAACAACATCAACAACAACAAGAGTAGAGATAGGGGACATCATCAACATCAGCAGGGTAACACATCTATAAATCATTGGAAGCTTTTCAACATCATGTAGTCTTCATCTTCAATCTTTAGTGTTCATCATTAGCAACATCTTCAGTCTTTGATCAGCAACATCTTCAGCATTTTGATCTTTCAATTAGCAATAACATCTTCAGCACTTGGACCTTTTGATCAGCAACATCTTCAGCACTTTGACTGTTTGATCAGCAACAACATCTTTAGCATTTTTACCTTTCGATCAGCAACATATTCAGCACTTTGACTTTTCGATCAGCAACAACATCTTCAACATTTTGACCTTTCGATCAGCAACATCTTCAGCACTTTGAATTTTCGATCAGCAGCAACATCATCATCATCATATTCTTATCTGTCGATCATAATCATCATCACATTCTAATCTTTCGATCAGAAACATCATCATCATACTCTGATCTTTCGATCAGAAACATCATCATCATATGTTGATATTTTGATCAGAAACATCATCAACATACTTTGATCTTTTAATTAGTAGGTCATCATCATACTCTGATCTCTCGATCAGTACGTCATCATCATCATACTCTGATATTTCGATCAGTACGGCATCATTATCATCAACAACAACCTGCAATCCACAACTCAAAGACAAAAAGTCTTTGGATCAAATTTGGACTTAAAGTCCAGGGATGATACAATCCCACCACATTCTCGACAACCGAAGTTACCGGATTGATTAAGGTAGAATCAGTCCCTATCACTTTAGGACTAAGTCCACGGACGATGCAATCCTACCACATTCTCAAGGATCGAAGCCACCGGATTGATTACGGGAGAATCAGTCCCTATCACTTTAGGACTATGTCCAAGGATGATGCAATCCCACCACATTCGCGAGGACCGAAGCCACCGGATTGATTACGGGAGAATCAGTCCCTATCACTTTAGGACTATGTCCAAGGATGATGCAATCCTACCACATTCTCGAGGACCGAAGCCACCGGATCTATTACAAGAGAATTAGTCCCTATCACTTTAGGACTATGTCCAAGGATGATGCAATCCTACCACATTCTCGAGGACCAAAGCCACTGGATTGATTACAAGAGAATCAGTCCCTATCACTTTAGGACTATTTCCAAGGATGATGCAATCCTACCACATTCTCGAGGACCAAAGCCACCAGATTGATTAAGGGAGAATCAGTCCCTATCACTTTAGGACAATGTCCAAGGATGATGCAATCCTACCACATTCTCGAGGACCGAGGTCACCGGATATATTATGGAAAGATGTCCCGAGATGATACAATCCCTCTTCATTCTCGAAGACCGAGGTCTCCGGATCACTTAGGGCAAGTGCCTAGGGATGATACAATCCCGTCATGTTCTCGAGGACCGAGGTCACTGAATATATTATGGACAGATGTCCTGGGATGATACAATCCCTCTTCATTCTCGAGGACCAAGGTCTCCGGATCACTTTAGGGAAAATTCCCAGGGATGATACAATCCCACTACAACATCACTACTCCCCCTTTCGAGGAAGGTCTTTCTGAACAACACCAAGCTTGTCTCGAAAGTGTTCGAAGTCTACTCGAGGCAGAGGCTTTGTCAGTACATCATCATCCAAACCATCATCATCTACATCTTCAGTATGTGAATACTGAACTATCACCATCTATATCTCCAGTATGTGAATACTGAAAGCATCATCATCTATATCTTTAGTATAGAAATACTGAAAGCATCATCATCTCTATATTCAGTATAGAAATACGGAATCACCATCATCTATATCTACAGTATGTAAATACTGAAATATCATCTATATCTTCAGTATGGGAATACTGAAATCATCATCATCTATATATTCAGTATAGAAATACTGAATCACCATCATCTGCATCTACAATATCATCATCTGCATCTTATCTGTTATGTAGAAATACCGGATTTCTACGTTTTACATCAGAACACAGGGTTCTTTGTCATCACAACTATGGTTATCACATAGAATCATTGTAATGTCCATCTTTAGGTCAAAGAGACTTGATATCAGCTTCTGAAGCCATATGGCTTCACACCTTAGTAGAGCAATCTACTATGTATTCTGCTTCAACCGTGCTAAGAGAAACACTGGACTGTTTTTTGCTAAACCATGAACTCATAGCAGACCTCAAACAAAAGCATATACCTGATGTGCTTTTCCTGTAGGAGATACTTCCAGCCCAATCTGCATCTATGTAGCCATACAATCTATACTCATGGCTACCATCATAGTATAGACAAAAGTCTATAATCCCTTTCAGATATCTCATCACATGTTTTGCAGCTACTAGGGGAACCCGTCTTGGTTGAACAAGATATTGAATTAAGGTGTTCACAGCAAAACAAATGTCTGGTCTAGTATTTGTTAAGTACATCAATGACCCAATGATCTGTCTATAGTGAGTCACATCAAATAACTCTAATGAGTCATCAACTAACAACTTCAGGTTGGAGTCCATGGGTGTGGCCATGACTTTTCATTCCAACATATTGAATCTCCTAAATCTCTCTACCACATACTTTCCCTAGTTGAGAAATATTCCTTCTGAACTTTGCCATACTTCTAGACCTAGGAAATAATGCATTAACCCAAGGTCTTTCATCTCAAATTCTTCTGCTAGTTTCTTCTTGCTTTCCATGATCTGTTTCTCATTCCCTGTCAAGAATAAGTTATCCACATATAGTAATAGAATGACAGGTACATCTTCTACAACCTTATAGGAAAGTTTAGGATTGACTTTACTCTTGGTAAAGCCCATGCTCATCAGGAAACTATCTATTCTTCCATACCAAGCTCTGGGAGCTTGCTTCAATCCATAGAGGGCCTTCTTCAACTTGCATAGTTGATTCCATCTGTCTTCAACTTCAAATCCTCATGACTATTCGATGCAAAACTCTTCCTCAATCATACCATTAAGGAAGGCTTGTATTTACTTCATCATGGAAGAAACTACCATGGTAGTTTTGAAGGAAGTGTACCTTGCTTCCTGGATTAAGTGTCTCTTCAGAATTAATTCCCTCTTTCTGATAGAAACCTCTAGCCACAAATCTTACCTTACTTCTATCAGCAACATATCTTATCTTGCAAATCCATTTGGAAGATACCACATTCTTGCTTTCTAGTTTGAGTACTATATCCCAAACATCATTCTAGTATCATAACATCTTCTATGAGTTTGTCTTCTCAGGTCATCAACATATCCTAGTCTTCTGCATTCAACCTTGAAGGTTGGAACCCACTTTACTCTTGGTAAAGTCTTGATCCATCACAAAGCTATCCATCATGTCATACCATGTCGAACTCAGATATAATTTTCTGTAGTCACTCCCCCTGAAGTGGAGTATCATCTTCCCTCTTCATTCTATACAGGTGGTTCTATGCTTGATATATACTGGTCAATAGAGTATGTCATGTCATAGTCTATTCTTTCTGGGGAGAATCACGAACCTTGCTTTGTACACTTGTTTCATCATATCGTATACATCATTCCACATGATCAACTGTTATTCTTTGATCATAGCTTCTTTCATAGTTATCTCTTGTACCCATGGTGGTATTCATCCTTCAAGGTAGATCTACCACTCTCTGAAGCTCTTTCTTCTGTCATGTTGTCTCTGACCCTGGGAGCTTTAGATTCATGTTTATTGGAGTGAATCTTGGATTGTCATCACTTGTTCTTCAGAACAAGTCTCATCCTTGTTTTCTTGTAGGAGGTTGTACATGACCTTTCCTACAATTCAAATGCACCAGTTGCATGGTTAGAACTATTTCATAAAACATATGCATAACGACAAATTCTTATGCATCATGCAACTGTTTAGTGAATACAACATTCATCCATATCTCACAAAAAATTTCTAGATGCCTTCCATCTCCACCATGACATTATTGAGATTGTGCACTAATCCAATATGTCAGCAAAGAGGTTTGATAAGTAGAAATGGAGAGTTGTATAGCACCATGAGCTACTTGCCCATCGCATGCATATTAGTAGTATACAATCATTAATGCAAACAATCTATCATGCATAACACATCGATTGAATATAATCAAATGTATAACAAAACAATATCATGAAATGACATTTGAATACTTATATTTTATTTGTTTTTTGGGTAGAATCCATCTTGATCATTCTGGTTTATCATCTTCTTCATTCATGAAATCATCATTTCTTATCCAAATGACAAGAATTGAATTCTTCATATTCCTCATCGCTTGAGGGATCTTCTTTGAATGGTGAGAGCTTGATATTCAATTGCTTCCATCTTCTTCTTCTCTTCTTATGAGTCGAGCTGAAAGCAATTACTTCCTTCTGGCATACATTGTTTGCATGAATCCCATGATCCTGGGAGGCCATTCAAGGTGGCTATCACCACTTCTACAATCTCCACTTCTTCTTCTACTGCTTCAAGTTGTTTTGCATTCTGGATCTTCACATTCTTCAACTGTTTTCTCAAATCCATCTTCTGATTTAAGTTCTTATCTTCAAATACCTTGATCAAGGAATCAAACATATTTGGTGTCTTTATGGAAGACACTTGTGGTACAAGTTGATCCATTATTGAATCAATAATGATCTTCTTGGCCTTGATCAAGTTCTTCTTGTGTAAGGCTTTGAGCCTCATCACCGTATGGAACTGGAACCTCTCTACTTATGTTGGTGTCCAATTCATTTTCTTTAGAGAGATCATATACTTCAATGCTTGGAAGTTTTCAAATTTACCAATATTATCATCAAGCTAATGTGATAGATCACTTTGAAATGAGAACCTCAAATGCAAATAGCAAAAGATTAGATCTTACCGATTTGAGGTGTTCATCTTGCTTCCAGAGCTAGCTGATTTAGAGTTTGTCAGAGAAACCCTAACTTTCAAAACTTGGAATATTTAAGATCTTATTGGATAGAAATATAGATCTCTTCAAATGGAGCAGTCTAATGTACTCCTTTTCTAAAAACAGTGGAGGGAAGCTCCAGGAACAAGAAGCCCTAGTTTTCCAATTTCTTCTGCAGAAATGCTTGTCATTGTTTCTGTGATATCTCTGAAATTGCTACTTCTATGTGTCTAAAATTTTGTACTGAGGTAACCTCACATGTATTTTATCTAAAACCATAGGTTTCATCAGAATTGGTTTCACCAATTGGGATTTATGATCATTTTCCCATGGTGACCTATTACAGGATTATTTAGAATAGCGAAGTTGTATAGACTGCCACGTGTCACTGTTTCATCTTCTGGTTCTGAAATTTGGACCACAGAAAGTAAAGTCTATGATATTTTTGGAACATATTTAGGAATTCAATTTGGACCTCTGTAGCCCAATATATAGCAATGTTCCCCAGGTGTCCTGTTTAGGGATGAATTCTGGAAGAGGATAGAACCCTAACTTGGAGGGATCTTATCTACCAAAATATAGTGCATCTGAGGTGGAAGTTTGGTTACAGTGTACATCATGATCTTATCTTTATCCTATGCAATTTTAAGCTCTTGAAACTTCTCCAATCTCAGGATATAGCGAATGTACCAAAACTTAGCATTTTTAGTATTTAGGGTTTTTCTAGCTCAGGGTCAAACTAGGGTTTGACTTTCCCGGAGTTTCACCCAACAAAAAAGCTTGATCCAGGTCTATAGAATTCGATTTTGATGAGGAGATAAATCCTATACTGGGCTCACTCAAAAATTCTTCTTCTGCAAGAAGCCCTAATTTCTCGCACTGAAAACTGAAAATGCTTGGAATCGAATTTCGCTTCGACAGAAAGATGCGCCCTTCAATGGAGAGTCGGCCTAACCTTCTTTTGCTGATCAATTATGGAGAGAGAACCAAAAAGTAAGAAGCCCTAGATTCTGTAGCTGTACAATGTCTTCTTTTAAGAGTGGCTCTGATTCCATGTTAAATTTGCATATGCTTAGCTAAGACATCAGTGTTTCATTTCATTTTCATGGCAAAAGCATATAAACAGGATCACTGAAAGATAGACAAGCACAACCATAAAAAAGGAACACAAAGATTTATCCTGGGAAAATACTAAAGGGAAAAACCCAGCAAAATCTTCCTCAATATAGATGCCCCAAAAAGATAAAAAATAAAACCAGCAAGGAGATCAAAGCCTAATCCTCCTCCTTCTCCAGCTACTTCTCTTCTCCACTAATGTGCTACACAAGTGAGAGTGTGTGTGACACAAATGAGGAGCACTACACCTCTATTTATATTCATCTGTTCACTTAAGTTAACTCATTTGACATGTAGGTTCGAGTTAAATCGTGTAGGCTTGAGTTACACATCTAGGCTCAAGTAACCACACTGGGGTGCTGATGACCCACCTTTACAATTAGAGGGGACTACCTCATGACTCTTATTAGTTCTTCCGATTAGGAGCATCGAGGTACAATGTAATACAAGTGGTTCTCCTAGTAGGACCATCAGGGACCACAAAAAGATACATATAGAATATTCTTCGAATTTACAATATTTCAACAAAAATCCACTGGAAGGAGGGCATTAATGCATCCCTCATCATCCAACACGAGGTACTCAACAAGGCTGTATAATGTGGAAGGAATCGATCATAAAGTGCACTCTCACCAGTATCAGTACCAGGAATGGCTGACGTGCAAAGTCAAGAGAATTGAGGAATGGCTGACTCAGGTTTCAATTTCCTTCAAACAAGAGCATAAAGGTGAATGGTGACTGATTATAGGTAGCATAGACTCAATATACAAAACTAGGACATCTCTGTGACATAGGAGGCATCGACAGAGGCTCCATAAGGACTTGAAGCTTAGCCAGTCAATGGAGATAAACTCAGAGAAATGAGTACAGCTACTAAAGTCAAACTATTAGCCCAACCAATGGATGTGATATACAGTGCTCTGTTTAAAGGCAACCTAACTCGACTGCTGCCAAAGATAACATCTTTTCTTGTCCAGGTTTTTGGTTTTTTGAGTTTTTCTAGACTTTTTCAAATATTTTGAAAAGATTGAAAAAGAATAAAAGTGCTTTATATGTACAGACTAGAAGGAGACGAGTGTCAATGGGAAAACAAGCTAGTTCCAAGCAGTAGAACATACCTATGCTAAATGCAAGGACACATGTGTAGGATAACGACACTTGGGGGAAAGTCCCCTCCCTATAAAAATGGGGAATCAAGCTGCAAAGGATATATATAATGGCTCTGCATGGCTAGACATGAGACAGGCTCGGGCTATATGGCTGATAATCAAAGTGAGGGAAGCTGACGTAAGGCTCAATGAGGTAGGAAAAACTCATGATAATGCAATTACAACTTGACATAAGGGAGTCCTCGGGACAAAGGCCAATAAAAAAGATAAAGAGGAGTATGAGGCTCTTGAACAAGGACATGGCGATACTATACAAAGGACTCCCACACCCTAAAGGGAAAAATGTTGGCATGGGTACCAAATGCAACAAAGGATCTAACTAGGGCACCCATGTATGGTCAAGCTCTACCATTCACATCATGTCACTTCTAAAACAACAAGAAGGTTTCGTGACAAGATAGAATGGGTTCATACCTAAAGTTATAATGAAATGGTCATAAGGTCATGCAAAATGTACGCGGATGTGAAATCTAACATATATTCCAGTTTAGACATAATATACGAGAGCGGCATGAACGGATCAAAATAATGGTCGAAACGGTGCTCAAAACGAACTCCTACATCATCAGATTAGTCCAAAACGGTCCAAAACTATAGAAAGGGGGTAAAAATTTTCAAAAATTTCAAAAATTTTCTATAAATAGTAAAAAATTCAAAACTTACATATCATTTGAAATTTTACCCATTTGAGCTCATAACTTCAAACGCAAATTCTGAGAGGTTCGTTTGGCGAAATTCGACATCGTTTGTTCCAGGTAACTTCTCATGTCCTCCTCTTCCATTTTCATGTAAATTTTTTCAATTTCCATGGTCAATTTTTGACTTTTAGGCCAGTCTAAATTGGTCTTCTTGGCCCACACGGAAATCCAAGTTTTTTCCATGTATAGGGATGGCTATACACGGAACAATCGCCCAAACCTGCGTACATACGCGGCTGTTTTGCAAACAGTCGCATATGTAGCCGCGCACATGGTTTTTTAGGTTAAATAATGACCAAAAATTATTCTTAATGTGCAGGATGGTTCTAGAATGGAGGGAGAGGGAACATGGAGACATAGAAGAGACTGTTCAGGGTGATTTGATGGCTCAACAAGCTCTACTTGCATGTGGGCTAATCAAGTTTTGGTGTCTTGGTAGCCTGAGGGCCAAACCAAGATTGTTGCAGATGCTAGTAGACTACTGGGATCTAGAATCAGAGTCTTTCCATATCGACGGGATGTCCCTCACTATAGAGGTGGAGGACATATACTTCATTACAAGATTGTCCCAATGGGGAGAGGTGGTGAACCTACGCTCTCAGGAGCCCGAAAGTGGCCTCACCATTGATGAGTATATTGCAGTATATTGTTTTCCAGACACCAAAAATGTTGGGAGTCAAAACCTCGACAAACTCCATCCAGGTTCTAGGACTAAAGGCCATACTAATGGCACTCGACAGGATAGCTGGTCTAGCATGACTCCACCAGGCCTCGCGACCATTGATGTTCTATGTAGTGGAGTGCATGAGACCCACAGTTTATTATTGGAGCATTGCACTATTGAGTAACATGAAGTAGCAGCTCAGTGACTGCAAGATGGGAAGGGTACGAAACTTTGGTTTCGGCAGTATATTGATCACGTTCTTCTTCGAGTGTGTTCCAGGGCTAAGCCCTAGATATGACGTTCCTCCTCATAGGGTTCAAGATGTGTCCCAATGACATTGGGTAAATGCTATGCGCATACTGGGCAGAGATAGGGTGTCTAACCCCTACCTAGCTGATTTCTTTCCATGTTGGTGAGGGCAGATAGTTGCCATCGATGATTACTGCTATGCGGGGATATATTTTTAGGGAGATCCCGATATGCCCCTACCACTAGGAGTAGCATATGGTGACATTGGTAATGAATCCAAAACCCTCTTTTTAAAGTTTTTTGAACTATTAATTTTTTTTTCTTGTGTTTTTTGATATATAGACTCAAAAAACATGTTTTTGGTGTGACGACACATAGTGACACTCTGTCATATGTATGCAGATGTTGGACCACGGTGGCCTGACAGATTCCCTCATCATAGATGGAGGGGAAGAGGAGATGATATCATGGGTGTGGATGCAGAGCAGGCGCTCCAAAGAATCCACACAAACTTTGTACAACTGACACACTGGATACCCATGGCGTAAGTCGAGGACTTACTTGAGGCCATGCAGCGTCAGGTGGTTGGAGTACCATGAGCATGGGTTTGGTTATTTCGATGACAATCTCACATGTAAGAGTCTTCGTAATAATGTCAGATCCCTAATACGATACAAGCAATTAAGTTGCGACACTACTAATTGCGAATCAAGATGTACCTTAAGAGAGAGAACACCATGTGAAATGGCTTCCCATAATAGCTCGATAACAACACTATACTCAGCAACATTGTTCGAAGAAGGCCATAAACATACTCCTCCTGAAGACAATACTTGACTTGTAGGAGTATAAATCACCCAAGTAGCAGAGGATGAGTGTTTAGTGTGGCAACTAGCACCATCAGCAAATCCTATGTAAATGAAATACTCCATTAACATCTTTCATAAGAAATGAATGCTAATCAACAAACCCAATCACCATAAGAAAAACCTAACTATGCAAAAAATTGTACAATAATATACAATAATCAGCCCTGGTTGAAGATCATGCATAGTATTCTCTATTATTACTCATGGGCATAGCCTCATTTCCTCACCGACAAACATATCCTCATAAACCTCCTCCTCCTCTTCACTTGGGAAATAAAAAATGAGCTCCACAAAAATTAACAATTTCTTTGATTTCATCGAAACAAACTCGAGATCGCATTCTCGCAAAATAATAGTCAATTTATTATACTTTCCTCTGATCATCCTTCTAGTGAGGACAAACTAAAATGGATTGACATGGGCTAACACCAACGTTTGGTGAAGGAGAATGTAGTGTCTCAATCTATGAACCACATGAACGGTAGATAAGGAAAGTTTCTCCAGATGGGAATAATGGATTTTCACATATATAAGGTTTGGGCTCAAATAATATATGGCATGCTCATGGAGCTCCTCATCCTCCTGAACCAAAACCATACCAATCGTCTCCATGGACGCAACCACATAAATAAAAAACTCACGGTTATAGTCGGGTGGACTAAGCATGGGGAGCAATGCTAAGGCTTGCTTAAGAGTATTAATCATGGTGATAGTCAGGTGGACTAAGCACGAGGGGTGATGCTAAGGATTGCTTAAGAGCATTAAAGGACTCCTAGGCTCACTCATCCCAACAAAAAGTAGTGTCCTTCTATAAAAGATGCATAAATCCTTTAGTCAAATTGGCAAAGCTAACCACTAATATCTGTAAGAAGTTTTCCATGCCTTGCAAACATTGTAGATGTCTAATATTTCTCGAGGGAGACAATTGAAGTATTGCCTCAACATTTAAGGGATCGACTCTTATACCCTCCTTGGAAATAATGAATCCTAGCAAGCGACTAGACTTCACACAAAAGATGCACTTATGCAGATTTAACCTAACCTGGTAGTGACGACATCTTTCGAATACTAATCTCAAATGGTATGGATGACACAATCTTAGCCGAGAATGAGCAACAAGGTCATCCAAAAAGACTTCAATAATCGATTTGAGATCGTGAAAAATCAAGTTCATAGCCCGTTGAAATGTGGCTCCAGTGTTTTTAAGACCGAAAGGCATCTTCCGATATGCAAACATACCCCAAGGACAAATAAATGCAGTTTTGTGTTGATCCCAGGATTTGATCTGAATCTGATTATATTTGAAAAATCCATCCATAAAGGAAAATACCTCGCTTCCTGCACACTCATCCAAAATACAAGCACGATTTAAATCATAGAAATCAGTGCATATATGGATCGTTCCCTGTTTCGTATCAACAAGAATGGGGTTTGAAACCCACTTCGTCAAGGGAACGTGATAGATAAAACCTGCTTTTAACAAGTTTTCTATCTCATCCTTAATTGCGAATGCTTTTCTAGGATTCACTGCATCCAAACGTTGTCGAACAGCCTTTGCATTTGGATAGGTCTTAATTTCACGTTCGACAATACGAGGGTTGATACCTAGCATTTCCTTGTATGAACAAGCAAAGACATCACAAAATTATTTGAACAGCTTGGTATAATCCTGAATCTCAGCATGGGAACATTCTACCCCAATATAGACATTCTCAATCTTGGCAGGATTGCAAGAGATATTGATAGGAATAGTAGGTGATATATTCGCCATGTTCCCATCATCCATCTGACCAGGAGAGCTTAATGGAACCATGGGGCTACCAATCGTCTCGCTAAGAATCTTCCTAAAGTCCTCATGCTCCAAACGGTCAAGCTTGGGAAGAAAATAAGGTCTATTATGTAACACTTACCAAGGTGGCTCAACCCCTGACATGGCGTCAATAATAGCTTCATCTGATGTAATAACACTATCAAGGCAGTCATGTGCATGAGAGGACTCAACTTCCCATGTAGGAAGCACATATGGGTCCTCCTCCTCCGTCCATGAAGAGGAAGGACTAGGCTCTGCAACACAATCAAGATTTGCTTGATATGCAATCATTGCTGCAGGCAATAGCACATCCATTTCGATAGGTACGATCGAAAGACTCAGTGTAGGAAGAATCCAAGGATATTCCGTATATGTAGTGCGAAAAGACATCGATTTCAATGAATATGAATCCCCATCGAAACTAGATCCGATCATAAGGATGAGTGCAGGTCCACTAAAGGTCCCCATAAGGGATGGATACATGCCAACACCCACACTCCTAGTTTTCAGCTGAGAATGATCAATAATCGGGATAGAAGCTCTTGACGATGCATTAACACTCGAGTTTTTGAATGATGTCTAATTAATCGTAAAAATATTCCCATTAAATGGAAAGCATACAACTCAAAATAGAGAAGAGGCTATGGCTTGCATACTATAGATCCAATTTTGACCCAATAAAAGATTGTAATCAATGGGTGCATTAATAACCTCGACCTCGATCGCGACGGTCTTTCCTCCCAAATAGCCTTAAGAGAAGGAAGAATTTCGTGTGGCCAAAACTATCTACCATCAAAGGAAGTCAACATGGTAGTGGATTTAGACAACTTGGGAGAACCCAAACCCTTCCAACATGACAAAGACATCATGGAAGCAGCAACACCTTCGTCAATCACAGTGTGTTTGATGGTCATGTTAAGACATTCTACATGAATCAAGAGAGACATGTAGTAAGGAAAGTGAGGCTATAGCCCCATGGTTTCAAATTTGATGACAGAATAAGAGTTATCATCATTCACCCCAAGAGAAGAAAGCAAAGCTTTCCTTTGCGAAGGACAACTCTAAAGAACTTCAAGTGCAGACATCACACAAGGAGTTTGGCCCAAATCCTCGACAACAAAATAGTTTTGGGTGGCTCGGGCATTAGGATTGTGCCCCGAACACTTTAGGAATCCCTTAGGAATCCGAGGTGCAACCTCAGGTTTATCCATAGGGTTTTCAATACACAAAGGGCTCTGGGTAGGAGGAGGTTCCTTCGCAAGGTCTGGTTGTGACGAACCATAGTATTTCCCACGAGTCACAACCTTAGTGGCATGCACCATGTTGATGCACCCATGACCAGTACTGGTTTCTAGTGGATTTTGGTCTCCACCCGATGTAGAATGAGGATCATGGGTCCTCGAGCTCATATTTTGATTATGGGGTAAAGGATTGGTCAGCACAGTTGGGCCTTGTGCTATGAACCTCGAGGCGTCTTCCATACGAGGGAACAAGTGAGTGAGGTAGTCATCCTTACACAACTTGCAAGGAAAAATAACCTTACATTTAGACTGCTTGTCCCCCCAGCATTAAGGTCATTCTTGTAATTAAAATTGGCATTTCCGTTCTTGTTCCCACCCTTACGATTGTTTTTACCCTTTTTATTATTCCTTCCAAGCTCCTGGTTGCCCTTCTGGTCCGACGATTGCACAGAAAGTACACTCATCGTTTGGGTGTGTTGAGACAAATCCATGGCTTGTCCCAGAGTGGATTGATTGACAGAAAATTGACTCACTTGTTTCACAACCGAATCCACAGGTTTGGTACTCATACAACCCACAATTCCATTGGCATGTGGTCCAGGTTTGATCTTGGGATCAAAACTAGAACGCGGAGTGTTAGGTATGATCTCATATAATAGTCCATATTGAGCATAAATCAAATCCAATTCCTGTGCCATAAAAATTGCTTGTTCCTCATTCTGAACTCCAGATGTAGAAACATCCTTCGCGATGTAAGGTACCAACGATTTAAGGAACCACTCAAGCAAAAACTACGACAGTATGAAAGCTTTAATTAACCTCTTCCGTCTACGCCACTCTTGGATATGGTCTGAGATATGTGTGGCCTTGTCCTGCTGAAATGTCGACAAGGGATCTGTACTAATGTCGTAATGCACTGGTAGCTAGAAGTGATTGAGGAAAGTCATACGAAGGTCATCGAACCAAATGAATGCCCCCATTGGTAAGTCTATGTACCATTTCACTACAGGCCCAGTGAAAGTGCATTGAAATAGCATTAAATGGATCGAATCATCATGTAAGGAGTTGGAAGAGCACCAAAGGTGAAAGGTAGTGACATGTTCACTAGGATTTTCTCTTGGTTTGCCCTCGAATTTGGGAATGTTTGAGGGAAGCTTAGTAGGGACAGCCGACTAGGCCGGATCATGAGATACAGAATCATTCATTAGTCTTGATAAACCAGGTAAATTTAACATTGTGAGGAAAGGGATCCTAGGTTGAGCTAGTCTATGACATGCTCCATGATAGTTTTGGTTCATATAAGGCTGACTAGTGTAAATACCATGGCCTTGACCATAATATCCTCCTCCCATTTGACCCGTATAGAGTGGCATGGAAGCATTATGATGTGGTGTACCTTGACTATGCGGTACTAGAAATCCATAATTAGAGGAGTAAGTGGGTTCTTGATACTCGTACCCATAAGGTTGATAGCTCTATACATACTACCATCCATAGGCTTGTCCATGAGAAGCTCCATAAGATGTCCCATGGGATATCCCGTGAGAAGAACCATAAGTAGGGATATGGGGAACTCCTTGTGATGGATCATAAGATGATCCAGAAATAGGAATATGACCTCTCGATACAATGGGAGATACTTGACTCTGAGATACTACTGTATGAGTAGTCACAGTATGAACTTGACTAGTAGCAACATTCAGACCCGAAGGACCTCATGAATGTGGGGGAGGAAGGGTTGTCAAAAATGCATTCGAGGGAGTAGGAATAGAGGACGAAGGGACATGTGAAGGGATATAAGTGGTATTCCCTATGGTCACTCGTCTCAGCTCTGGTATCCATATATGACTACTAACATTAGGTCTGGGACGAGCACGTGAGGTAGCTTCCACCACCGGGATGGAAGGTGCAATGTGACTAGTGCTCCTAAATCCCTCCGCATGGAAAGGAATAGGAGTGCCCCCAGGCGTAGTGCTAGGTTCAATTTTTAACTTAGCATGATGTACCAAATCATGTGCAGGGATATTAGACATGCCATAACTAACATGACTAGTGCTTGTGGGTTCATGGTGAGTCTTGTTGCCTGGAAACCAATACCGAAGATCTGTGAATGAGGGATCATAACTGAAATGTGAAGGTATATCAGGTGAAGGATCATATAAAGGATTAGGATCTTCCTCCTCAACCTCTTGAGGTGGAGAATACATCTCAAGAATCTCATCCTCGTGATCTCCCATTGTGTTTGAATCAATGTGAGAAGTAGTCCACCCGGACTGTCTATTTCTCTTTCCCAAAGGAAGAGGAGATGTGGAAGGAGGAAGTCCTGCTAAACAATGAGAACGGTGAAGTGCCACACCCAAATCCACAATGACTCAAAAAATGAAAAAGACTCTTCTAATTACGCAAACCCTAGGCAAACTAGCATGCACAGAGCATACACCTATATAATGTAAAGCCAAATCACAAGAAAGCAAGGGTAGGATATGTGAGCTCCTGAATGAAGTAGGTATGTCTCACCTAGGAGAGGCTTCAGATTCCCATACACAACAAGAAGAGGGTCGTAACCAATTATTGTGGCCCTTAGCTTCAATGCATATAGAGACTATGCTATTCGACCCCAACCTGGATGGGACACTTGCAGAATAACCTCTATGAAGTACCCCCTCAATAACCTAGGTAAGGAAACTAAGGTCGCCTCAATATGATCAATGCTCAGGCAGACAGTCGCAGGTGGGATTGACCGTATGGGCAGGGTAGCAAAGCCTGAAACTCCTGAAAGATCCCCTATATATGAATACAATCCTTGGAAAATATCCGGTGCTACTTAGTTATGAATAGGGGTCATCCCAATCAATAACCGCTCACACTGCCTCGTGCTTAACTCCCTTGTAATAGGAGGATCCTGAGAAACACTAATTATACCAAGGAATTTCACACTCTCACCTGGACATACACATACATGTGTTTGTTTAGTGGTCTTGGAGAATTTACTCATAATGAACTATTCCAAGACCCTAAAACCTAATCTTGTTGGTGCACGCTATAAAAGAAAAGAGTGTACTTCATTTTATTATGCGCTGATTTTAATTGGATTATTACTCAAAATGGTAAATGATCGTGCAACTAATGGTGTTATGACGCAACAAGAAGTAAAATGCACACCTAACAATCAATGCAAATGCACTATGTCAAATGAAAAATGGGGTATGCTACTACGTGAAATGCAAAATTCTCCTTCAAATGAAAAATGCAGTCATTCCTATATCAAAATCTGACTAGTACTTCTCCAAGCAAACCTAGTGCAAGTACCATGCAAAATAAAAGATGCAATGATGCATAATGATGCGAAGAAGCAAATATTTTTGTAATTTTTAAAATTAAAATGAGATAATAAAGCAAAAGAATGACTCTACCATCCCTAGACTCTGCAAGCACTATCAAATAGAACCCACACAAAGCACTAAGGCAAAAGAGACCTAATGCACCAATCTTAAAACAAAAAATAGAAAATGCAATGACAAGAACATTGTTAAAAAATTCAACCTAAAAAGCATCTTTGGTCAGAAACAGAGGTGTATACAAACTCTAGAAGCATCCGAGGAGACTCAACAATAATAAAAACTCACCCAGCAACACTTAATCTTCCCTTAAAAGGAAAAACTCCGGGCATACATGACTGTGTGCAGAAAACCTATGTATATATGTGGAAATCCAAGTCAAAACCATGTGTACACACGACTGTGAAGCAAAAACTCATGTACAGGAAGAGAAAGAGATAAAAAAAGAAGGTAAACAGACAAGCTGAGACAAAATTTACTCCTATCAGACACTACCAAGCAAACATTCCCCTGGACTCGACTTAGAAATAGAGAAATCATAGCAAATCAAGAACGTTCAATGACGATAAAGACTCCCAAAGAAAATGACTAGGAACTCCCCATTATGGTCGCCAATTCTGTTACGGAGAAACTTCCTATGGATTATGGTACCACGGTAGAGAGAGTAACCGCAGAAATCAATCCTTTCCTATATGCAAGAGAAACCAAACATCTAACACTAAAGGATCTCGATACATACCTTATTTCAGACAGTTGATGTAGATCCCCGTTGAGCTTTTCCACCCTTGCTTGTATTGATAATTTGCTCTCTCAACATTCAGCAAACAAAGCAAGCATTCTATATAATTGTGTTAGACCTACTCTAGCATATATAATCAATAACATATAGGCATTTAAAAGCATCCATGGATTCAATACTCATTTAAATACATATTATTGGACAGGAAAAGATATTTCTATTAATATAAATCATAGATTACAATAGTGACAACCTATATCGGTACGTCTGCGAATCAGAGAAACTGAGTGCTTCACTTGGGCCTCCACCATTTCAGTCCTCCATATCTTGATATCAAGCTCAAAAGGAAAGGCAATCTTGGGAAGAACACAAAGTGCTCCAAGGGACAAAGGGATGAAGACTCAAGTATAAGCTCGAGCAACAATGGACTATAGTTTTCTTGCTCTTCAATTCCTCCCTTTTCAATGTATCCAAAGGGTTTCTTATATAGTGCTTCAATGGGGTAATGAAAGGTCAAATCTGAGCATCTCAAGGCATATAGAAGGCCAAGAGACAAGTGACTCAGATCCACATCAAGGAAAACTCCAAAACTATTTGGCCTTTTGGACACATCTCGATGTACGCGGGTTTAAGGGTCAAATCCACATATATACGTGAGAATAGGTTTAAAAGTCACGTATAGAAAATAATGCATGTTTTTAGGGATGATCTTGGAAACATCAAAGATACAAAAATGGTCCATGGGGTCTAAAGAGTTTGCAAAGGTGTGATCCACCATGTGTGGTAAAATCAACTGTAACAACCTTATTGTCCCAATAGAAAGAAAATTCCAAGCCTTTCAAAAAACATTTTTTTTGCAATAATAAGCCAAACAACAAGGGCCCCAAAACCTCTCAGTCAGCTCCTTCTTTAAAAAATGACAAAGGATCCAAAATAAAAGGAAAGAAGACTGAGCATCATTGCAATTTTTGTGGGAAAGATAATCATGATGAATCTAAGTGTTTCAAGAAGATGGAAGCCTTGGAAGCAGCAATGAGGAAGCACCACATCAACCTAGATTCATCATCAGAATCTACGTCTCATGGACATGCACTTTTTGCTTCTGGTTACTCTTATAAGACATCTTCTTCTTCTACTTCAAATGAATGGCTCATTGATTCTAGATCATATTATCATATGGCTAAGGATCAAGCCATATTTTCTACTATGCATGAATGTAACACCAAACATATATTTGTTGGTGATGATCACTACTACATTTTGATCCAAAATTCGATGGAAAAATCCGACGGCGCGTGGATTTCTCTTTTTAAACTTACCAAAAATCACAAGGATACATTTTTTTTTTTAAATGTGGCCACAAGCATCGCTTAAGCGACGACGCATTGGTGTAAGCGTCGCTTAAGCGACGGCTCCTTTTTAGGATTTTAAAAAATAGGGTTTTTTCCAATTTTTATAATGTTTTGCATAAAAGTACAAGAATTTAATAAAAATATGATAGAGTGAATATGAGGGATTTTAAAACCCCAACTCATCCTCTTTTAAATATACAAGGGGTTGTGATCAATTCCTCTTCCAATCATCTCGACAATTGTACTTTATAAGAACTAGGACAAAACCAATAAACCTGAAAAACTAGGTTATGTTAATTAATCTCCTAGTTATAACAAAATCAAAACTCAAAGTATTTATTTGGTAGGATAATCTCCAAGGAGATATGTGGAAAGAATCCAATTAACAAGGAAAGGTAATGTGCATAAAAAAACTAGTATTTTACTTTACCTTAGTCACCTCCTCGCATAGAAAGACAAAGAAACACTAGACATCTTACCACAATTGTAGAGACAAGGAGAAGAGAGCATAAATCCTCCCAAGATTTTTCTTATTGTTTTCCAATTTTCCTTGAATTAGGTTCTAGTGAAGATAAGTTGGTGTTCCTTTTTAAATATAATTCAAGCTATGGAAGAAAAGTTTCGGTAAATTGTTATGTTGAATTGGAAGCATATTGATGTGGATTCAGGTGAATGTGCATATATTCAGTTTTTTATTTCTCTTCATTCCATCAATAAAAAAGTTGTGACGTGGGGTCAGGAGCACTATCATAAATAGGATGGACATATATTAGAGGTAAAGAATGAGATTGATCGGATTTTTTTCAGCTCATAAGGAGGGTATTTTAGACATGGGATCTCACGAAAAAATTATTGGATTAGAGAATATGAGGAATAATCCTATCTGGGATAAAGATATTGAGTGGAGGTGAAAAAGTTTATCTCTTTGTATTTCTTCAATATACTAGGACACTAAATTGTTCCAGAAATGTGCTAGACACATAAGGAACCTAAACACCATTTGTGAATTGAAAGATGGGAAAGTCCATCAAGTTCATGGATTATGGGATCTTGTTGGACTAGGGGTCAATCATTTTAATTATATCTACAAAGAACCATCTGAATCCAACCTAGGGGACATCCTAAAATTGGTGGTGTTCTTTCAAGGATGTTGGAGGAGGAAAAGAAGATGGATCTCTTTCAACTAGTGACAAAGGAATAATTGTGTTCCTTCCTCTAATATTTCCAAATGGATAAGATTCTAGGGTCATATGGGTGACCAACTAAGTTTTATGTGGATTCGACTTCTTAGAAATAATTGGTGATGATCTATTAAAGGTGGAGGAGGAAGTTTAGATGGCTAGGATGATGCATACTAGTTTAAATTCAATATTCCTAGAATCCATCCCAAAGGTGGATTAGGGCCTATGAAATTCAAATATTTCATACCATTATCACTTTGCAATTGCATATATAAGATAATTCAAAGGTGATAGTTGTTAACCTCAAGCCTCTTATTTCAATGGTGATATCTATGAAATAGTTTGTGTTCCCCAAGGTAAGATTGATTCGCAAGGCTATCAACTCATACTTGGAAGGTATGCACTTGATTAATACCTCTCATATTCTTGTGACTATCATTAAATTATTATTTCTAAATATTATGATTGAATATATTGGCTTTATCCAATACTCCTTATACTCCAAGTGGCATTTATTCTAGATATTGTAAAATGCATAATGGGTTGAATGAATTGTTGGATCGGATCGCCCGCTTGAACAGGTTAGTCCCAGTGAAAGTTTCATTCTCAAGAAGTAGTAGTATGAGGGATGGATGCTTACCATCCTAGGGTCGTCTCTCTCATGCTAGTCAGCTAGTTTCAGTTTCATTCAGGTAGGTCAGGTTGTTCTAGTTTTAGGTGTATCAATGAGGGTCAGTAAGACAAGCCAAGACCCGTATGCCAGGTTGTTGTCTCAGATTCATTCTGCAAAAAACCCCAGCGGGGGGTGGAAAGCGCCTTTGCTACATGACATATGTGTGACAACAAGGATGCTGCTTGTTGAGGGGCGATTTGAAATGCAACTGAGGGTTTGGAGACCTGGAGTTCTTGTCGAGTTGGGTGAGGGGTTTTCTTGGTACTGAAGACGGAGTTATGTGGAAATGACATCTCCATTGCCATACTCTCCAGGCATTAAACTCACCAAGGTCCAGTATCCTCAATCTGCCTATAATCTTCTTGCTTTTCCTAATGATATTTTTTCATTTTTTTTTTCAATCTGCCAATCTTTTGGGATCGTTTTCAATTGAATCATAATCATACTCGTAATGAGGTAGATAACGTTGCCTGTTTTTTAATAGATTATTTTGGGTATCCTCTGCATTGGCCAGGTTTTGATGGTTTGATTGAATATTGAAGACTGCAGTTGTGAATCAAACTATGCGGTTAAGTATTTATTGTTGAGATATTAGGATTTTTGACTGAGCAGAAAAGATTGCAAAGAGGTTTTATTGTACAAGTGTTGAATTTGGGTTTTCTAGAATTGGGGTTTGATTCTTTTTTTTTCCTCCCTCGATTCATTTAGAATACAGACCACATACCAGCAAACATTTTTGCGCAGTGTAAAATGGGTTGCACAACAAGAGACAAATCTATAAGAAATAAGAGAAGGCTTCGTTCAATTCCTCCTGCTATGCCTGTTAAAATTGAAGAGAACCTATGCGATGATAGAAGAAATGGTGTAGTTGTAGAACCTTCTTTTGTTGCTTCTAAACCTATAAGATTGCTAGAGGGTGGTGGTGGGTTTGCTGGAGAAAAACCAAAAGAAAGGGAGAAGGATTCCGAGGAACAACCTGAAGAGGTGGATTGGGGTTATTGCACAGAAGATCAATTAGAGGACCTTTTATTAAAGAATCTCAAGTATGTCTACAAGGAAGCAGTATGTAAAATCACAACTCTCGGGTACACTGCAAAGGAAGCTCTCAAGGGTATGCTGCGAAATGGTCACTGCTATGGGAGTATTGATGTGCTTTCCAACATTGTTAACAATTCATTGGACTATTTGAATAGCGGTTGCAGTGACTGCTTTGATGAATATGATATTGCCTTTGGAGAGCTAAAACAGCTAGAACAATATGTGTTGACAGGACTGGTGTGCTTGCTTCGCCAGGTGCGACCACAATTGAGCAAAGGGGATGCTATGTCGTTCCTCCTTATGAGTGATCTTAATGTTGGTCGGGAAAGAACATTAGAAATACCTGTATTACCACCTGGCGATGAAAAAACGATGAGTAAACCCAATGGGAATGGATCATCTCCTTCAACAGTGATTTCTATGCCATCACCAATCAGATCGTCTTGTTCATCTTCCAGTTTTGTGCCTGTAACTGCAACTTCAGAGCCTTGTAGGATGTGTACTGAAACAAAGAAAACCTCTGGTCTGAATTTGGCACAAGATGGTATAGCTGCTGTTGATACATCATCTTCAGCTCAGAAAGGTTTCACTTTTGATGCTGGGACATCAAATGCACCTTCCACCACCACGACTCACTTTAACCCAAGTTCTGGTCTCTCTCCTTCTATGAAACGAGCTCTGTTGAAGAAGAAATGCAGCTTAAACATTGGATTGAATGGGCTCATCAGAAAGCTATGCAAGCAGCTAGAAAATTGAGCAAAGATTTCGTTGAGTTGAAAACATTGAGGATGGAGAGAGATGAGACTTTGCGCTTGAAAAAGGATAAACAAGCTTGGGAAGAAAACACAATGAAAAGGATTTCTCAAATGGAGAATTATTTACAGAAAGCAAGTGGAGATGTTGATCGAGCCAATTTAGCTGTAAGAAGGCTTGAAACTGAGAATGCAGAGGTGAGGGCAGAGATGGAAGCATCCAAATTGAGTGCAGCAGAATCTGTTGCAACATGTGAAGAGATTGCAAAGAGGGAGAAAAAGTGTCTAAAGAGGGTTCAGGATTTGGAGAAATAGGAGTCCAGGCTCCAGGATGAAATTTGTGAAGAAAAGCAGAAGATTTCTCAACTACAACAAGAATTGTCTCTCATACGGGATTTGCAGAAAGAAATGGAGGTGAGAGCACATCTAAATGTTTCAAATCTCAAGCTTTTTGTTGACCATTCCAACATCTTGAATATGTTTTCATCTTTTAGTTTAACACATCCAGAGCATGGTGTGAGAATGTTGAAAACTCTGTTTCGTGTGTCCAGCATATCACCAAACTCTGTTAAAGAATTTGAAAAATTTGCAGTGAAATTAATAGTGCATTATATCACATTGAACTGTTTAGTGTTTTCTTCTTGTTGAGCACAATCGATTTGACAACAGTAGCACATATGTTGCATATACTGGTATGAATAGAATGTAACTTGTGGCTTAATGAGTGATGTACAGGAAAAATGGAAGCAGGAAGAGAAAGCTAAAGAAGTGGAAATTGCACAAGTAGAGGAAGAAAGAAGAGCAAAGGATGCAGCTGAAGCTTCTGTGAGACGAAGGGAGGAGGCATTGCATAGGAAAACAGAAATGAATTTTCAACGACATAAGGATGATATCGAAAGACTAGAGAAGGAACTGGCTCGTCTCTAGACCACAGCAGAATCTTCCCAGCCAAGTGGTAGGCCAAATGCTCCATATGCAGTAACTGGGAATAGTGTAAAGAGCTTAAAGGAGATGAATGCCCGCTTGCATCGTGAACTAAACAAGTATTGTTATCCTTTTCTGCATTCTCAAGTGCATCTTCAATGCCATATCTACCTTTCCTACTTTGCAAAGTACACCAATGACAGCATTGTATGTAGAAGCATTAGGTGCAACACCTTTCACCTCCATTCTGTCATACAAATTCATGACAAAATCTGCATCTTCCATGCATAAACAATCAGTCAGTATATTGCAAGTTCTGACATCAGAAGCCAATTCTTTTACATAGGTGCTGTTCAGAATCTCATTAAACTCCTCCTTTTTGCAATTTTTTAAGAGTACTCTAATAAGTGACATGTAACTGCTAATACTTGGGAGCATGCCTTTCCTTTCTATTTCATTGTAGAGTTTCATACCAGTATCAAATTTCCATTGATTGCAAAGTCTGTCAATGACAGTGTTATAGAGAGAGTCATCTGGCACAATTCCACAACCTATCATGTTATCAAGAAGTTTAGAGGCCTCCTGTATATTTCCTGCCTCAGAATGTGCCTTAATCAAATCCCTGTAGGTAATCACATTTGGAATTAAAGGCTTTTTGGATAATATAGAGAAAATTTGAGGCTACCCAGTTTAGATTGCTTTGCTTAAAGTGAGATGAATTGGGTGACTGAATGCTAATATACAAGAAAAATGCAATTGATGTTGATTCTCTACCGTATTTCCATTAACCATGGCACCTTTAATAGTTACCCACTAGAAGATGAGTAACATTCTTTCCTTAGAAGTTAGGACTGACTAGACATGATCTAAAAGCTGTAAGTTCTTTTATTTTATTGCTGATAGTGAAAATTCCAAATATTTATCAACTCGTGACAATGCACTTAGTGGTTGTTTTCGTTTATATTATCATTAAATTATCAAACTACATCATTCTGACATTATGGCATATGCTGAAAATATGACTTTAAAGAAAATAAATTTTACAAGGGATTACAATTTTGAGCATAGCTTGAATAGAGTAGAATCAGTTATAGCTTCCTTAACCTGTTCCAAACATGTATTTCTTGTAGAAGTAAAACTGTATTGCAGTATACGATTTTTTTTCTTGTTCTAGGTCAATGAATGAAGGAAAGAATGGGAATAACGTGCTTGTATTATTTCTCATTTATGTTGATTTTGTATATTTTGAAAGTTGTATCTGGATTCTTATGAATTCTTTGATCTTGAGTGTTACAATCAGGTGGACACTCCTAGACGAAGGTGAGATGTGTCACAATTTGTGGCTGATAATATGGCTTTAGTAATTCATGTTTTCAAACCACATCTTATTGCCATTGAAAATAAATTTGTATTTTATGAAGGACATAAAGGATGCTTTGAGAATGAGCATATTCTGCTTTGTTGAAATCACAATTCTGCAATTATAAAATGTAATTTTATTGCTGGACTCACTGCAGATATTCACGGTCTCCTTCCCCTAGATGTAGATATGTGAGATCTCACTCTTATTCTAAGTCTGCATCTCTGTCTCGATCCCCGTCTCGGTCTCACAGTCCTGTGAGGAGGTAAGTGCGATGTCTTATGTGATATATAAATATTGCTTGTTGCTTTATTACAGTATTGCTTTCTTATTTTTTATTCTTTCCTTTAAAGCTTTGGTCACATATATTTGTAATTTATGATGTGGGACCATATGCACATCCAACCTAAGGTGATGGAATTTTAGAATTTCATCCCCACGGTGTAACAGATCTCTTGGCAAGTATATCCTAATAGGAATTTTTCATAGAACATAATAGGAATTTTCAGTAAATGGAGAGGTACCAAGTAACTGACTGAGACAGCTATTTCCTCCTACCACAGGCAATCTGCTATATATGCCACCCCCTGGCCAGGTTATGATACCACCAGGGCAAAGAATGTTGCAGACAACCCAAGTCTGCTGCAACTCTTTTTACTCAGATCTGGTTTAGTACAGGTATGCACTCTGTTTCCAACTTAATGAGTAAAAATAACAGCTAACGAGAGCATTCCTCTCAGGAAATACAACCCAAAAACAGACAATCTCTGAGCTCAAAATTCTAGCAGAATAATTGCTCAATAAGAGGCTCAAATTCCAACAGAAGAATTACTCAACAAGAAACACCAATCTACAGCAAATAACTTACAATCCTACAGAAAATCTCTGATCTCTCTATTTGAATCAAACAACTACCCACTACATCCACAAGGCAACTCAGGCCTGATGAACACTGAGACAACTAATGGCACACTTGCCACATGATTGGTGTTCCATCAATGGACAGTTCCCTTGGCATGCACAGCTCCTCTGAACGTATCTGCAATGATTCTCTAAGTGTCTCTGGATCTGCCCCCTTCCCGAGACTCTGGTTTCCCTATTTATCATCGAACAGGTCCGTTGGAAGCTTAACAAGGACCATGCATGCAATCTTCAACAGAGTCCCTGAAATTGATCCTCTAACTCAGTGCAGTTGACAGCAAGTAGATTGGAAGTAGCCACATATTGGTCACCATCTAGCTGAATTAAGGAGCTCTGCATATGTTGGAGTATGATGCATCTTCAATGCGTGTGCTCCTGCATCAAAGAAGAAGATCCGTAGAACTCTCACGACAGCTTCTCCAACTCAAATAAGAGAATGATTTACGATCACCACTGTTGAGATCTTAAATTGGACAAGCTATTTGGCACCCACAATACCTGCCCTCACAACACAAGGAGAAACTCTTTATTTTCTGCTTAGTAATCCCTCAAAAGTCGGTCGCTCCGGTGCTTTTCAGTGTTTGCATAGATAGGTACAGATAGTTGTTCATTAATTTCCAACAGAGTTTTTCTTGGTTTTGGATTCTCCCTAGTTTCTAATGGCTTTCTCTCATAGTTTTTCTACTTCTTATTATGGCGGTCTCCTCTTCCTGGGTTGAACTTTCATTTTCTCTCCTCTACTCCAAAAACTAGCTCTCTTTTCCAATTCGAGTTTTCCCTTATTTGCATACATGAAGGGTGCCAAGGAGAGTCCAATTCCTCTACTCCAACCGACTATGACTAACACCATGAACTGATGAAGCCCATTGCAATTTTAAATCTAGGTATAAACAATATAGTTTGAGGAAATACGAAGTGTTTGACATCTGGTCTATTTGTATGACGATCTGGTATGATCATTGAACTTCCACTTGAAACCATAAGCTGAGTATTCTATCCACCCCACTGTAGTATGCCACGCCATTAGATGCGCTTGACTTCTTGTTGCACTTGCACCTAAGTAATTTGCACAGCTGAACTTGTCACACTAATGGACTCTAAAGTTACCCCTACCATGTGCACTGTGTCCATGGCACAACTTGACTTGACACTCTAATGGACTCTAAAGCTACCGCTATAATGTGCATGCCCATACTCAGACAAGTATTCTAGGTTCAACTTCCTCTAGTGTGACTACTTTCATCATGGACTTTATAATTGATCTTTGTCTCTTTCTTAGTTCAGTGGTGCCAGCAAGTTTACTCAGAAAATGAGCACTATATAGGTGTATGGTAGAACATAATTGCATTATAAACAACGTATCTGCAATATTGGTGAAAATCTATGTCCAAGGTATAAAAAATTTGTGTAGAAACTGAGCACAATATATAGAAAATTGTATTATGAAAAATCTCTGGTGGAAATCTGTGCCCATATGCTTGAATATTGGTTAGAAAATGAGTACAATTTCTATTCCCTAACCTACAGATAATATGCTTAGAAGATGAACAAAAAATCTGTGCCATTGATGCTACATGAAGGTCTAATTGATGATACACTGCATGCTTCAAATTGCAGTGTGATATGCCCAGTTAGTTCACCTTTTTATTGATAAACCTGCTCATGGTGGCAGTTAGACTCGAAGGGGTCTGGCTGCACTTTATTTTTTAGTCTTGCAATTTTTTACATATTCAAGTGTTATTAGTCACTTGTCTATTTTTTTTTGAAGTAACAAATGTTGTAGGAACATTTATGATAATGGTTAATATTAAGTTTGCAGTAGACATTATAGAACCCTAATGCCACATTTAAAACTTTAGTGATTAGGACAGTGTCATTGCCGGACTTTCTAGTCTTTTTTAAAATGACAGTTAGTACATTGTGGACTTAACTGTTTTCTATTTGGGATTTTAACCACATGATATACCCATGATTCTAAATAGCCTGTTCCTATTTTTAAATCTTCTCTCCAACAAACCAAAGCCCAAGTTCAGTTTTTAAAGCAGCAGTAAGGATATGATAGCTGGTCTGGTTAAAGAGAACCCCAAAAGTATGGAGATAAGGAGAAAAGATCTCCATTTTAGAGCTCGTTCTCCAACAGAATCTTGAAAAAGATAACAACTCTGGGACATAGTTCTGTAATTGATTTCCAACCTCAAATTATTCATACAACATGGCAGTGGGATGTGGAGAGACCAAAATTCTATCCCTTCAGCACTCATTTGAAACATTATATGCAGACTCTCAGATCATGACTCGGTATATCCCAGTAAAAATTGTGCTCAATCAACCGACTGGTGATAGGAAGTGTTTAATGCTTCCAGCAGTGATGGAGAAACAGACCCAAGGATGGCACATCTCATAGGTAATTTTGTCCCATGAAAGGATATTCCCTTTTTAAACTCTTATCATCAGTCAGTACTAAAATGATTAGCATAAAGTATGGCAGTAGTAATCTTATTATTCAGTATACACTATACATTCTATCAAGAGAACAGGAGGTTATCTTTATTTGCTCTGAAATGCAGTCTAGCTTGCATAGTTGAAAATATCAGATTCAAAAGTATAGGTCTTGCTAGAAAAGAATAACTCAGATTTATTTTCAGATTCTCAAAAGCTGAAAATATTTTTTGTTAAAATGGAGAGATGGACTCCTCTTCAAAGTCATGGCTCTATCTCCAGTTGAAGAAAATTACAAAAGCTCATTGGACATCAATATGAGATCCATGTATTTCCTCCTGTATATTAATATAAAACCTTTTTATTCACCAAAAAGGTTGCTAGATTGCAATGAATTCAACAACTAGTAAAATACAATGTGGCCATCACAAAGGAATGATATCAGCAATTGTAAGATAATAGACTGAGGTAGCAATAGAAATGTCTATAAACATTTATTAAAGAACACCAAAAACTCCTCCCTTCCTCTGTTAGAGTCTTTCCTAAGGTCAAGGCTACCTCAGCAGTCCTTTACAGTAGGGTTGGATCTACTGCCTAGAGTCAATATAATCGTGGCTCTCTCTCAACTATTCCTTTAGTGACCATGGTTTTGGAGACACATCAATGTTCTTCCCAGGTTGACCTGCAGATACAAAGAAATTTAGAGATCTTAGATGCCACTCTTCACTTGTCCTACAAGGAAGGCATCAAGAATGGGGAGCAAACATCCTGCCTATCAGCTGAGAAGAAGCTTACCTCTAGTGGAAGATTTACAATGAAGCACCACTTACCAGAAAAGGAAAAGAATAAAACTGTATTAAACACAATTGAACCAGATGAGGATAAGTTATGAGGATAAGCTAGGAATCAAACCCTCAGGCCTGGGCATTTTCTTTAACATAAAAAAAATCATGTTGAGAGTATATCTAGAATGATATTTTCCAGCTGTGATAGCTCCCCTGTATGGCCAAAATGAACATTATGGCACAGGATTCTGCTAAAAATTATGAAGTATTCAATTTCAAGAAACTTGTCTCTGCCCAATTCAAGACTCCATGGCAAAGCACTAGCTTCCTTAACATCAATATCTGATAGAGTGATCCAGCCAAGTACAAAACAATATCTTTCAAGTATAAGCTCATGCACTTGGGAAGCTTCACTATTCTGCCACACTTCCAAAATGAGACAAACAACAGAATAGAGATCAGACCAATTTAAACCTAGATCTTGAAGAACTTTATGTTCTACAATACCCCAGTTATGAACCCCACTAACGTCAATCAGTTGCTGAAAGAGATCAGCCATTCCATGCTCTTCTATGACTCCCTCAGCCATTCCATTCCAACTGTCTCTGTTGTATGACATGGAGACACAGACGATGGTGATGATAATAATAAAAATCAAGCAAAAAGTAAAAATGGCCAAGCTTTGATACCCAAATGAACAACTATGTACCTGCTGGAATTGTTCCATTGAAATCGGATTCTCATGAAGCAAGATAGTCTGTGATGATGTGCAGTCTTTGAGCAAATTTTGAGGAAGCTGTATAGTAGATGAACAATTTCATAAGAATTTCTCAACAAGATGTTGAATAGTTTAACAGCACTGTCATCAGGTTCCAAAATGATGTATCTTGAAGAGGAATTGTGCATGAGATCGTAGTACTGTGCTCTATCTGGGTTATAATTTAATGAATAGAACTCAGAAACAAACATAAAAGGAATTAGATTCTTTAAATTTTAACAATACTCATGCCTAGGGGCTTGGGTATATCATATATGTTAAATTCAATTTTTTTGAAGATTCAACAGCAAAGGCATAAGACAAAAGGGCAGCAGTAGTAAGCAGATGCATATTACAAGAAATGGTGAAGACGGATGACCCTAGATTATTGCAGTTATAGATAACTGATAGACTCACCCACACAAAAATGTGAATTTCAAATATAGATTAGTAATGTATCAGGATAGAGTCTTGCCATGGATATGGACTAGCAGTGCCCATTTGGAGATGGCAATCATTTGTAGAAACACAAGAAATTCAAAAGAATGGTTTGTCCACATGATAGACTAGCATCAACAGCTGGGAAAGAATAGGGAAATGTTCCAGATAGACTGGAAAGAGTAATTACAGTTCCTTTGCTGCCTATTTGTTTCATTTCTACATGTGACAATGGAACCTTTTGTTACTGATTGCAGAGGAAGCATCCTGTTATTTTTAAGTAAATTAAAAAGGCCATATGAAATTTGGGGGTAGTTCACTTATAAGTTATACTCTGGAGTATGAACTACTCATGTTTAATGCTTCACTTGGTCCCAATCAAAGAATCACTAGACAAGTTTTGGTCTAAATATAATTTTACAGCACATGTGAAGCACACGCAGCACTAATTAATGGAAAAAGAAAGAATATACAGGTTGCAATCATATTGTATTATTCAAATTTCTACTTAAGAAGATTTGATTTTGTGTGTGCACTAAGGTCTCACTGAAAATACTCTCTTAAAATAGTGCAAATAAAGATTGCTCCACTGGACCTAGAAGAAATATACCTGCTTCACATTGTTGTTACTCAATGAAAGAGACTTGAGGTTAACAAGCCTGCAAAGTGACAATGGCAGATCCTCAATAGAATTACATGTATGCTCAAACAAGATCAGCAATCAGACAGCTAAACTAACATGATCTACAACTACGAATCATTATTTAAAAAAAAAAAAAAACTTCACTACCGTCGCTTAAGCGACGGTTCTCCATGTCACTTAAGCGACGCTTAATGTTTATATCCATCGCTTAACCGACGGTTTCTGATGTCGCTTGGCCAACGCTTCGTCTTTATATTCGTCGCTTAACCGACGGTTCTTATCGTCGCTTAACTGACGCTTAATCTTCATATCCGTCGCTTAACCGACGGTTCTTCATGTCGCTTCACCGACGCTTAATCTTTATACTCGTCGCTTAATCAACGGTTTCTCATGTCGTTTAACCGATTCCTTACATTTAACCGACGGTAACTGAGGTGTCGCTTAACTGATGGAGTAAACAGATGTCGGATAACCGACGACAGGCCACCGACGCTTAAAAAAAAATCATAGTGTCGTACATGCGACAGGGAAGTGTCGAAAATCCAACAATATCGCCCTCAGATTTTTGGTTGAAATGTAGTAGTGGATAGATCTCTAAGTGTTGTAGGATTTGGAACAGTTCCAATAGAAAATTGTCATTTCAGTGATGTACTATGTGTTCCAAAAATTTCCTGCAATTTGTTATCAGTCTATCAAATTATTCATTCGGGTGAAGGTAAAACTATGACGTTTACACCTCACCAAGTTGTAATCAGGGATTTTAAAAATCCTCAAAATGTCCTTACTACTGGAACTGTTGATGATATTACTAGGTTGTACAAATTTAACAACTTTGGGTCATCACCTTTTCCTTCATTTTTTGTTGCTTATAGTGATAACTTGAGCACACTTTGGCATGAGAAATTTGGTCACTTAAATTATCGCTCATTGCAACAACTATGTAAAGACAATATGGTGACTGGTCTTCCGATGGTATCTTGCAAGGATAGTGTTTTTTTCGGTTGTGTACTCGAAAAAAATCATTGGGACAGTTTTGACAAACGTGCCTCTTGACATGCCTCAGTTCCCTTGGAGCTTGTGCATAGTGACTTGTGTGGTCCTCTTCCATCTGTTTCCTTTTCTAGTTTCAAATATTTCTTAACTTTCATTGATGACTACTCCAAATTCACTTTGGTTTACTTCCTAAAACTTAAGAGCGAAGTAGTTAACATGTTCTCGGCCTACAAGGACCTTGTTGAAAAACAATTTGGTCATCAAATTATTAAGTTAAGATCTGACAATGGAGGAGAATATGTTAACAACAACTTCACTCCTTTCTGCATTGAATAAGGAATCCAACAACAACACACTATTCCATATACACCACAACAAAATGGTGTATTTGAAAGGAAGAACTGCACTTTAAAAGAAATAGCTAATTGTATGATCCAATCTAAGGGGCTAAGTCTTCAATATTGGGCCGAGACCATAAGATGTGCAAATTACATAGTTAATCGCACACCCACTAAATTTTTACAAGGTATAACACCAGAAAAAACATGGAGTAAAATTAAACCAAAAGTAAGTCACTTTCGTGTGTTTGGTTGTGAAGCATGGGCTCACATTCCGGATGAAAAATAGAAAGCATTGCAGATTAAAAGTGAACCGTGCATATTTGTTCGATATTCTGAAGATGTAAAAGGTTATAGAATTCTTTAGCCACATTCTCATGATATAATCATTAGAAGAGATGTTAAATTTGATGAAAATCTCTTGGCCTATGAGCCTATCTTGGTGGGTGTGCCATCTTTGGCCTGCGAGCCTAGTTCGACGATTGTGCCTTCTTCTTCTTCTTCTTCCAAATTCCTTGATAGGTTTCCAACTCCAGTTTCTGATGATGATAGTGAGGATGAAAATCCACCTCCTCCTGCTCATGTTCCCCCAATTGCACTAGCACCAATGCTTCCTCAATGGGTCTGTTCAACATGTGAAGTGGCTGGTGATCTTGCTAGTGATCCTAGAGATCAACGTCGAACACATTCTCAATTTTAGCGAGCCTCTTCTCTTTTGGCTCAAGTTTCTAAGAATCATGATCCATAAAATTTTGCAGAATCTTTATGAAATCCATATTGGAATGCAGCTATGGATGAAGAATACCATTCCTTAATGGCGAACGATACTTGGGATCTTGTTCCTCTTCCAAAAGGAAGAAAACTTTTTAGAAGTAAATGGGTCTATAGAACTAAGTATGCATCAGGTGGAAGTGTTGAAAGACTTAAGGCAAGGTTACTTGTCAAAAAATTTTCCCAAGTTGAAGAGATTGAATATAATGAAACCTTTGCTCCTATCACAAAAATGAATTCCATCCGCGTTCTTCTTTCCCTTGCAGCCTTACATAACTAGGAATTCCATCAAATGGATGTCAAGTCTACCCTTTTACATGGTGATTTATAGGAGGAAATTTACATGGAACAGCCTCTTTGATATGTTCAGGATAACTCTAGCCCTATCTGTCTCCTTAAGAAATCCTTATATGGCCTTAAGCAAGCTCTTAGAGCTTGGTATGCCAAAATGGATAGCTTTCTCCTTGACACTAGTTTTTCTAGATGCCATTTTGACCCCAACGTCTATACCAAGAAAGTAGGAAACCATATCATCATACTTATTCTTTATGTTGATGATCTTATCCTTACTGGTAGTGACCCTAAACTTATAACCCATGTGAAATCCAGTCTTAAGCAAAATTTTGAAATGTTGGACTTATGACATTTGCATTATTTTCTTGGTCTCCAAGTCTTGCAAACCAAAGAATGAATCTTTCTTTCCCAGTCCATGTATGCTTGTGAATTTCTTTGTCACTTCCACATGGAAGATTGTAAACTAGCCCCTTCTCCCTTCCAGTCTGGAGTCAAAATTTCTACCACTTGTACTTCCCCTGAAGTAGATGCCACCTTGTATCATCAGTTTGTTGGTAGTCTTTTATACTTGACTCATTTATGTCTTGACCTTTCCTTTGCTATTGGTCGTGTTTCCCGTTATATGAAAACTCCTCATGAAAGTCACTAGAAAGTAGCAAAACGAATACCTTGATATATTCGAGGTACAATTCAGTTTGGGATTCATTACAGTACAGGGGGAAACCTTTGTTGGTTGGTTTCACTGATTCAGATTGGGCCAGTGATCCTGATGATCGAAAGTTTACTACAGGTTATGTTTTTAGTCTGGGATCTGGACCTATTACTTGGGCTTGTAAGAAACAACAAGCTGTTTCTCTTTCTTCAGCAAAAGTAGAATATCAAGCCGCAGTTAATTCCAATCAAGAATCTTTATGGCTTCGAAATATCCTTTCAAAGTTTGGATTTGAGTAGCAACAACCTACTCCACTTTGGTGTGATAATCAAAGTGCCATCAAGCTTTCCAAACATCCAGTTCTACATCAACACAGCAAACACATTGAGCTACACATGCACTTCATCAAAAATATTGTTCATGATCATGTTCTTGAAATGCTTTATTGCCCTACAGATGATCAAGTTGCAGACATCTTCACCAAGTCTCTTATATAAGTGAAGTTTTCTAAACTTTGATCTATGTTAGGAGTTTAGGAATGTGTCCTTAAGGGGGAATAGGCTCTAATTCCTCCTTCCTTCTCCTAATAGTGTCACTTTTGTAAATCCTTCAATCCTATCCCAAGTTTGTCTTAAGGGGGGATGTTAGGATATTTAGACACTTAGGAGTTATTTAAGATAAAATTGTGTAATATATCCGTTAGGTAAAGTGTGTTTCTTTAGTATGCATTAGTATGCAGTTGTAAATGTTCTAATCCGAGGGTCACGATATGCTCTAGACATAAAGTGATCCAACGGTTCAACTTCTCTTAGATCATACCTACCATTAATCCGTGGCTTAACACCCGATTGGTCCATGATCTCTAATTAAAGAGCATGGAGGGTCCTTGGCTAGTTGATTGATTATGAGAAACTCATGTAACTTTCTTTCTTTTGCATAATAAATTTCTCCAAGTAGCTATTTAGCTAGGGCCATGGACTATTTCCCTCTTGAAGGTTTTAATCACGTGACAAACATCGGTGTGTTGATCTGTGATCTATTGGTGTGAAAATTTTTCTCAAGGTGTTCGGTCTTTTGGGAGTACCCTGTGTACCCGAACAAGAGTTTCTATGGCTCTTAAGTTGTTAAAGTGTTTTAATGGTTACAGATGCAGATGGGTGTTGTTTAGGAGTTATTGTAATTAAAAGTGTTTGTTTATTATGAGTTTGACACATAAAACAAAGCAATCCACATTGCTAGCAAGAGATTTTAAAAGATAAGCAATAATTCAAGACTTCACAAATATGCATTCATAGATAGAAATTAAAAAGGGCCAAAGACAATTCATCCAAATATAACAATTATGCAAACATTAAAAGACCAGTGCCTTATGGATTTAGAATAATGAAATGCGTACAGAAATTAACAACAAGTATTGAAATAAAGCTAGTGAATATTAAGTTGTGCTAGTGCTCTTGGTATATTTTTAAGGATTTTAAGTGATCTTACTTATGGTGTCAAAGAAGGTTCATAAAAAGCTCAGAGAATATTCCAATTTTAATCTATTGAAGACATGATGGCTCGCCTAGTATTGCAGGCTGGTATCACTAAGATTAACCAGCTAGCTGAGAAGCTTAGACAACAGGGGTTCTGGCGCCTCTATTAAGAAGAACTTAGGAAATTCCCTACAATGCTGGTGTGTTGGTTATAGGATTTAAATTTTATTATGTTTCCCTTGCAAGATTAGAAATCCAATGCCATTTCTAGGTACACCAATTTTGAAGTCAGTCAGAGCATACTCCGGCAAGGAGACAACGAACTTAATTAATTATGGGGGAGTGAGTTGCAAATTTTCTTAAGTTGATTAATTAAAACTCTCCCACAGAGAGTGCTTTTGACCTTGTCTTAGGACAACGGTTCAAGAGAATTAGCTAATCTAAAATTCCTAATGCAAGGATATGCAAGTCTAACTATGCTCTCCGATAGAGAGTGCTCTTGACTTGTGTTACTGCAAGTTCAAGAGACTTAATTAATTTGTTAAAATTAAAAAAACACAAAGATCTAAACTACCCAAGAGACTCTTTCAGGATTTTTAGGGCCCTAATTGGGAAAGAAAGGGGGTAAGTAAAATTCTATCAAAAAGTAAGAAACTATGCATTAGCTAAGTAAATAAACAAAGAAACATTTTTCCTTTTATATCTTTATGAATGATAAAATAATCAGCGAAGAAACTACCTCACTTTAATGAAAAGATGAACTTCTAAAGATTATGAACTATTCTATCATACTTTAGCAAAAATATGAAGCAAAGCATGAAAATGAGGAGACGATACAAGCTTCCCCCAAATGGGGGAAGAGGGGCATGGGAGCCGTAATCCCACTTGCTCTTTATTAATTTGTTTACAATGCTTTCCTTTGTTGTCTTTTTGCTTCTTTTCTTATTCCTGGAAGGCCTTTGGATCAAGTATAGAAGGGGAAAAGAAGAAGAGGGAATTTATGGTTTTTTAGGGCTTGACTCTTCAGAATTTTGCCAACATTTCTACTGTACCTGTCACAGAAGTAAAAAATCAACAAGCATGTATTGTTAAAATATGGTAGGAAAGACAATGCAAAAATAAAAATTTTGAAATAAATTTTATACTTAGAATTTGTTTTGAACATTTACATGCAAAGCATAAAATTATTCTCTAGATCTAATGAAGGAAACTAGATCTAGAAAAAATCCCTAAAAAGGGATCTGAAATAATGAATAATGAAACATGTATCTATTTTATGAGCAATTGCAAAAAATTAAAGAAGAAGGGTAGAGAAAGAAGATTCCTGTGGATGGAACACAAGAGATGGAGGAAGACTCCAGCTTTCTTTCGAATGGGAAGAGACCAATCCTATAGGCCCTGCAATCACAATATGTTAAATGACAGGTTGCTTGAAGCTTTGGCTGGATGTAGCTGAAATTGCACCCTTCTTCAACCCGTGAACCTGCTAATACCAAAACTCAGATACAAGTGAGATCATATATATGAAAAGTATGCTGAGGAAATTCAATTGAGATCAATATTACGTATAACTAACTACTCATATTCATCAAGATTAGAACCTGATTTGCATAAATAACTGATTTGAAACTACAAACAACTACTTTACCATGCCAATAGTGGCCTTCTTGAGCTTAACACAAAAACATATCTCATTCAAGTAAAAAGGAGTAAAGGGTTTAGAAACAGTATCACCTCAACCATAGAACATTCTCCACATGCAAAGAGAGATGGACCTCCAAAGTCAAAAATCTTATTAATCAAATGTAAGCAAAGCCTAATACAATTTTTGTAGAGTAACTCCAGCACAAAAGTTCCATCCGAATAGAGCTAAAGGAGCCTCTATTTATACAATGAGAGAAGACCCAAAACCCTAAAACCAAAAACCCTGACCTAACCGGCTTGGCAGCTAACTGAGAGCTCAGGCCCGAAGATGAAGAGTTAAGAGTGAGGGGAGGCTTCCACCTAAGAAAGGCACCCCCACTCCAACCCTAAACACTGAAAATAATCTAGTTAGGAAGCCACATGTGTGAAGATGCCCTCTTGAGGAGAGAGGGGCATGAACATTGAAGAGGAACCACCTGCTAGGTATGGGGAAGCCATATGCCAAGTATGGAGGAGGCACTACCCAGTAATAATTAGTGCAAGATCCAGTTCTACCTCGATCAAAACATCAAGCCAATGAATACTCTCCACTTCAAACAATTCGTGAACCAGTTGAAGAGGGCGAATTTGCTAACTGAAGGTGTCTTGAATACTCACTAAATGTTGACTAAAGCTACCTCATGTTAACTCCAATCATCATAAATTCCCATTGCCATGTCGTTTTGCATTTCATTTCCTTGAATTCGGATTAATTTACAGAGATTTGGATTTTCTCCAAAATAATCATTTTAATTAATTAATCAATATTTTTCCCAAAACTGACTTTTTTGATAAAATATGTGTTATGTGGCCGAATGATGATCTGAAAGTTGGATCTCGCTGGCTGGATGATCAAGAATGATTTTTGGATTAAAGTTAGAGCCTTCAATCACTGAATTTGGGTTCTAGATGACTAACTTATTACAAATTGAATTTTTCCATTTAAATTATGGAAACATTTAATTAAAAACTTAGGAAAAATTAAAAAATTAAAATTTTGACGCGTCTGGTAAAATTTTTCAATTTTTTTTTAGGGTCCTAGTGACTTAGGACATGACCATTCTCTATTCTAATAACTCCTATTAGGTTTATCTATACTCAGTTGGGCTCTAATAACCCCCCAAGGCCCATAATTCAAAATCGGGCATTCCAGCTTTGGAGGAAGCAGGAGAAAACCTTGTCAATTATACTCGACTATAGGTAAAAAATAGTTGTCAAGGGAAAAAAACTCCCTGGAATACCTTAGTTTAAATTCTACATTTTAATAGACTGAACCACTCGAAACACCCTACTAGCACAATTTATTACAAACCCTGCGGGGCCATGGTCATAATTATTCAAACAAAAAACTGTCTAGCAAAAAATGGCTAGACACAAAGGTGATTCATCTGATACACTGGAAGCAAGCATTTATCATGTTTGTAAAATGGCAGCTCCTCAGCTAATCCAACTAAGTGCAAAATTAGTGGATAACATCTGGCTCCAACTGTGGGACGTGTGCTCAATCTAATCTCTTATGCAAGGAAAGCAGACAAGAACACCAAAATCTCTGGTTTCCATATCCTGTAAGAACATCTCAACTTGACAAGAAAAACCTTAGTAGCACAAGTTTTATGAAAAATGGCCAATGATCCAAAAGTTGCTTTATTCAAAGAACTGACAAGACTTTATTGAAAAATTTATTTATTCCTAAGTACATAAATAAAAATGATAAGATAAACACTCACTTTAAGGAGCCTATTTTCCTACTCTAAGAATGATACAAAAAAGGTTAGGTGTAGTCATAAATCCAGTGTAACCACCTAAGCATTTTATTAATATAAAGAGGTTTTGCCTTGTCTTTGGTTACCAGCCAAAGTAAGGACACAATTTCCAGAAAATGCAAACCTGCGTGATGATCTAGAATGGGCAGGCTGGATGGGAAATCATATGCATGAATAATGTCCTCAAACTGGTAGGTGTTTGTGTAGGATGCTTCTATCCATGACTAGATAGAGCTGATATACAAATTAGGATGATGAGGCAGGATGATTATTCCATAATGTTGATCATCAAGGCTTATCAAATGATAACTCATTGCATAAGCCCCAAACTACTCCAAAACATAAGGAAAACCTATATGTGAAGACAATGGCTGAGAAAAAAATTCAACTAGTTGCACCCCATCTGATTCTTCACTATATTGCATCTCCAAGTCCTCATTACAGATACTCAAATATAACTCTAACTGATCATAGGAAAACTCTGACTTCTCTTCTTTAGAACTTTTATGAGTTTGAGAATAACAACTCCCCTCACTAGACACATCATAGATGAGATTCTAAAAAATATTTTCAAAAGTATCATAGGTTGGATTTTCAATAAAAGTCCAATAGTCATCATTGCCATCTATGTCGAATACCAGAGATGCATCATCACTGGTATCAAGTCCCTGTCTACACTTCTCGTTTTGCTCAAAACAATATTATTCAAAAAGCTGGGTTTCAAAGATATCCCAGGGGACCCAACTTTCCAAATATTTGTCATCCGATGGAGTGCATGGAGGAATCTCATCACATGGAACTTCTAAGATTGGATTTTTAATTAAAGTCTCAAAGTTATCATCCATCTCAGATGTAAGGGATTCTTCCTTACTTGTATCACATCCCTGGCTATCTCCCTCCTCATGATCATAGTCATCTTCTTCAGAAAAAAGGTCACAAGGTAGTAAACCTTCCAAACTATCATCATTATGCTCATTTGTAGGATTAGTGCCAAAGTTTTTAGTGAGGTCATCCAATTGCTGACTATAATATTCGACCTAACCCCAGTTTTCTGTGGTGACAGGATGGAGTTGTCCAACTGCATTAATGTATTCAGGCTCTCTTGAATATTGTTTTGTCTCTCTCCAACTTTATCCAAAAATATCATGCATGTAATCTACATAGTTGATGTACTCATGCTCGCTTAATGATGCTTTAGGACCACAAACTTCTGGAAAACCATGCTCATAAACATAACATGAATAATAACAAGAAGATTCTTCATGAAGGTCTTCACATGCCCTACAAAATGGCGTGTAAGTTTCAACCATGTTAGTAGCCTATCATTGATGAGGAGGCCTCTGCTCATGGTTGGGAGGCTTTCTTTGCCAAGTTGGCTTGGTAGGAAAGGTTCTTGGAGTAGGATGGGTTTGAGTTCTTTCCATAGTTATCACCCTATTTTGTATTTCCACAAACTACGCTAAGCATTTTTGTTCAGATTCTTCCATGTTTTTCTTCATTTCTCTTTTCATTTCAATCATCTGCTTTTCGTGAGCATCCTTCATAGATGACAAATGATCCTTATCTTTGGGTTCATCAATTTTCAAAGGTGTTGAAGACTTCAATAACCCTGGAGGTTGGATTCACCTGATGACTACATGTTCAAGTCAATTTTAATTTCCATTTCTTCAGCTTGGACCAGGTTAGCAGGCTCCTTTTCTCTTATCTAGTATTGCATCTTTCCACTAAGTTCCTTGATGTAATAGACTAGAATGGTTGGTGCAGTTGGGGCATAAGCAGTAGGGATAGATTTTGATAATTCAGTGAATCTAGTATTGAAATCATCCTTCATTTCAATATCCTTCTTTTTTATATTGGTCAGAGCTGCAAGTTGATGCCGAGGTTCTTTCTTCTCACTAAACTTGTTGGTGAAAGAAGTTTTGAAGGCGGCTAGAGTATCAAAAGCATTATCTGGTAAATTGTTATATCAGTCGCTGGCCTTTCCATCCAAATATAGAGCAAATAACTTCATTTATACATCATCATGTTGGCTAATAGGATCACTGACATAAGCATTGATGCATCTAGAAAAGTTCCTGAGGTGCATGGCGGAGGTAGTGGCATCAGTGCCAGTATACATTTGGAGCTTCTCAATAGCTTTGTCTAGAAGATGGTGGGGTTGACCTACTATCTGAGAAAAGTCAAGCTGAGTAAAATACTCACCCATTATGTCAGAAAAAGAGGTATTAGTGTTTACTTGAGAATTAGTTTCTAGAAATAAACTATGGATTTCTGATAAAGACTGAGATCCGAGGTCTTCAAGGATCCTACGAGAAGCAAGTTTATTCATCCTCCTCTTATAAACCTTTTTAGGATCAGGGATAAAACTAAGTAAACCTTCACAGTTTCTTCTGGTTGAATACCTTGCTAAAATTAAATACAGTGGAGTCTCCAAATGGATTTCAAGTCTAAGATCATCGAGGTGATTAAACTAAAAATCTATCAAAAAGGTAAAAACTAGAAAAACTAAGGTCATCTAGGAACAAACATTTTGTCCTTGGCAACGGAGCCAAAAGACATTGTCCACCGATTGCACACTAGCAGCAAAAAATTTCTAATAGCTATCTCGTCACTTAGGAAAGTGGGAGAGGTGTGACCTTGGGGGTAAGCACAGAGCTAGGTACGGTCATCTATTCCTAGATCCTCCATTTAGGCTAACTCCTAACAAAGATAAGGGGGGTAGTCCCTACAAAAGAGTTTCTATGGCTCTTAAGTTGTTAATTTGTTTTTATGGTTACAGATATGGATGGGTGTTGTTTAGGAGTTATTGCAATTAAATGTGTTTGTTTATTATGAGTTCAAAACATAAAACAAAGCAATCCACGTTGCTATCAAGATATTTTCAAAGATAAGAAATAATTCAAGACTTCACAAACATGCATTCACAAATAGAAATTAAGAAGGGCCAAAGACAATTGATCCAAATATAACAATTATGAAAGATTAAAAGACCAGTGCCTTATGGAGTCAGAATACTGAAATGTGTACAGAAATTAACAACAAGTCTTGAAATAAACCTAGTGAATATTAAATTGTGCAAGTGCTCTTGGTATATTTTTAAGGATTTTAAGTGATCTTGCTTATGGTTTCAACGAAAGTTCATCAAAATTCGGGAGAATATTCCAAGTTTAATCTGTTGAAGATATGATGGCCCGCCTAGTATCCCAGGTTGGTATCGCGAAGATTGACCAGCTAACTGAGAAGCTTAGATAGCGAGGGTTCTGACGCCTCTACTAAGAAGAAATTAGGAAATCCCCTACAATGCCGATGCATTGGTTATGGGATTTAAATTTTATTATGTTTCTCTTGCAAGATTAGAAATCCAATGCCATTTCTAGGTACTTCGATTTTGAAGTTGTTTAGAGCATACTTCAGCAAGGAGACAACGAAGTTAATTAATTATGGGGGAATGAGTTGAAAATTTTATTAATTTGATTAATTAAAACTCTCCGACAGAGAGCGCGCTTGAACTTGTCTTATGACAACGGTTGAAGAGACTTAGCTAATCTAAAATGCCTAATGCAAGGATATGCAAGTCTAACTATGCTATCCGATAGAGAGTGTTCTTGACTTGTGTTACTACAAGTTCAAGAGACTTAACTAGTTTGTTAAAATTAAAAGAAACACAAAGATCTAAACTACCCAAGAGTCTCTTTTAGGATTTTTAGGGCCGTAATTGGAAGAGCAAGGGGGTAAGTAAAATTCTATCAAAAAGTAAACAAACTATGCATTAGCTAAGTAAATAAACAAAGAAACATTTTTACTTTTATATCTTTATGAATGATAAACTAATAAGCAAATAAACTACCTCACTTTAATGAAAAGATAAACTTCTAAAGATTATGAACTATTCTATCCTACTTTAGCAAAATATGAAGCAAAGCATGAAAATGAGGAGACAATACAAGATTCCCCCAAATGGGGGAAGAGGGGTGTGGGAGCCGTAATCCCACTTGCTCTTTATTAATTTGTTTACAATGCTTTCCTTTGCTGTATTTTTTCTTCTTTTCTTATTCCTAGAAGGAATTTGGAGCAATCTGCAGAAGGGGAAAAGAAGAAGAGAGAATTTATGGTTTTTTAGGTCTTGACTCTTCAGAATTTCATTAGCAAGTTCCATTGTACCTATCATAGAAGTAAAAAATCAGCAAGCATGTATTGTTAGAATTTGGTAGGAAAGACAATGCAAAAATAAAAATTTTGGAAAATTTTTTATACTTAGAATTTTTTTTGAACATTTACATGCAAAGCATAAAATTTTTCCCTAGATCTAATGAAGGAAACTAGATCTAGAAAAAATCCCTAAAAATAGATTTGAAATAATAAATAATGAAACCTGGATCTATTTTATGAGCAATTGCAAAAAATTAAATAAGAAGGGTAGAGACAGAAGTTTCTTGTGGATGGAACACAAGAGATGGAGGAAGACTCCAGCTTTCTTTCGAATGGGAAGAGACCGATACTATAGGCCCTGCAATCAAAATATGTTAAATGATAGGTTGATTGAATCTTGGGATGGATGTAGCTGAACTCGCACCCTTCTTCAACATGTGAAACCTACTAATACCAAAACTTAGATACAAGTGAGATCATATATATGAAAAGTATGCTAAGGAAATTCAATCGGGATCAGTATTACATATAATTAACTACTCATATTAATCATGATTAGAACCTACTTTTCATAAATAACTGATTTGAAAATACAAACAACTACTCTTCCATGCCAATAGTGGCCCTCTTGAGCTTAACACATAAACAAATCTGATTCAAGTAAAAGGGAGTAAATGGTTTAGAAACAGTATCACCTCAACCATAGAACATTCACCACATGCAAAGAGAGATGTACCTCCAAAGTCGAAAATCTTATTAATAAAATATAAGGAAATCTTAATACAACTTTTGCAGAGTAACTCCAGCACAAAAGTTCTATCCAAATAGAGCTAAAGGAACCTCTATTTATACAATGAGAGAAGACCCAAAACCCTAAAACCAAAAACCTTGACCTAACCAGCTTAGCAGCTAACTGAGAGCCCAGACCTAGAGATGAAGAGTTAAGAGTGAAGGGAGGCCTCCACCTAGGCAAGGCGCCCCCACTCCAACCCTAAACATTGAAAACAAGCCACTGAGGAAGCCACACATGTGAACATGCCCTCTTGAAGAGAGAGGGGCGTGAGCTTGATGATGAGGGTGTGAGCATTGAAGAGGAACCACCTGCTAGGTATCGGGAAGCCATATGGTAGGTATGGAGGAGCCACTACCCAGTAATCATTATTGCAAGAGCCAATTCTACCTCGATCAAAACATCAAGCCAATGAATACTCTCCACCTCAACTAATTCATGAGCCAGCTGAAGAGGGCGAATTTGCTAACTAAAGGTGTCTTGATTACTCAATGAATGCTGACTGAAGCTACCTCATGTTAAATCCAATCATCATAAATGACCATCACCATGTCATTTTGCATTTCATTTCACTGAATTCAGATTAATTTGGAGAGATTTCGATTTTCTCCAAAATAATCATTTTAATTAATTAATCAATATTTTCCCCAAAACTGACTTTTTTGAGAAAATATGTGTTATGTGGCTGAATGATGATCTGAAAGTTGGATCTGGCTGGCTGGCTGATCAAGAATGATTTTTGGCTTAAGGTTAGAGCCTTTGATCATTGAATTTGGGTTCTGGATGACTAACTTATTACAAATTGAATTTTTCCATTTAAATTATGGAAAAATTTAATTAAAAACTTTGGAAAAATTTAAAAAATAAAAAATAAAAATTTTGACGGGTCCAGTAAAAGTTTTTCAAATTTTTTCTGATGGTCCTGGTGACTTAGGACATGACCATTCTCTATTCTAATAATTCCTACTAGGTATATATGTATTTAGTTGGGCTCTAATAACCCCCCAAGGCCCATAATTCAAAATCGGGCATTCTAGCTTTGGAGGAAGCAGGAGAAAACCTTGTCAATTATACTCGGCTATAGGCAAAGCATAATTTTTAAGGGAAAAAAATCCCCTGAAATACCTTAGTTGAAATTCTACATCTTAGGAGAGCGAACCACTCAAAACACCCTACTAGCACATTTTATTACAAACCCCGCGAGGCCATGGTCATAATTATTCAAACAAAAAATTGTCTAGCCAAAACTGGCTAGACACAAAGGTGATCATTTGATACACTGGAAACAAATAGTTATCATGTTTGTAAAATGGCAGCTCCTCAGATAATCTAACTAAGTGCAAAATTAGTGGATAACAGACGGGATGATAGATGTATAGCTATATCCTTATTTTCTGGATGCTAGAACAGAGGACGCAAGAAAAAGAGATATGGAATGAGTCCAATGCTCCATAAACAAGAGTACAAATTAACATATTAATTGCACCATAGAAGATATTAATTTGAGAAGCCAGATATGGATGCAAGAATTTTAGATAGAAAAATACTTGCTTTGATTTTGCATTGAAACACAACAGAAACCCTTTCCAATGTGTTGGCACGTTCGAATTTTTTTCATAAGGAAACTTAGAATAGATACAAGAAACTTGCTAGCATGTCTATTTGTTCAATTTTTCTAGAAACACTCTTGTTCCATTTATTCTAGATATGTTCGTAACAAAAAAGGAAGCTCTAACTTGAAACAGAATCATCCCTTACTGGTTTTGACCAGACATGCTTATTTCAAGGTAGTGCAAATTTTGTTCACCTATATTGACATTAAACACTTAATTCGAGCAATATTCTCATGTCCATAATTTGATTTAATGGATAAAGTGTGGTTGCTAATATGTATCAATATCTCAAATATATCACTAAAAATGGTATGGGAAAGCTACACATTTAATTCCAACAAAGACTTGTGATAAACTGACAGAAAGCAATCAACGAGCTTGAGTTCCTCCCGTGGTTAGATGTAAGTGTTGTGCCTTTCTGACATGGTGGCAGGATTGGTTCCTCCCATGGTCATATGTAAGTGATGTTCCTTTCTAACATCGTGCTAGGATTGGTTCCTCCTATGTTTAGATGTAAGTGGTGGGCCTTTCTCACATGGTGGAAGGATTGGTTCCTCTCATGGTTAGATGTAAGTGGTGTGCCTTTCTGACATGGTGGCAGGATTGGTTCCTCCCATGGTAAGAAGTAATTGTTGTTCCTTTCTGACATGGTGGCAGGATTGGTTCATCCCATGGTCAGATGTAAGTGTTGTTCCTTTCTAACATGGTGGTAGGATTGGTTCCTCCCATGGTCAGATGTAAGTGATGTGCCTTTCTGAGATGGTGGCAGGATTGGTTCCTTCCATGGTCAGATGTAAGTGTTGTGCCTTTCTGACATGGTGGTAGGATTGGTTCCTCCCATGGTCAGATGTAATTGCTGTGCCTTTCTGACATGGTGGCGGGATTGGTTCCACCCATGGTCAGATATAAGTGTTGTTCCTTTCTAACATGGTGGTAGGATTGGTTCTCCCATGGTCAGATATAAGTGCTAAATATGTGAAGACCTACGTGGAGGCTAGGCCTACATCCAACAAGGCTGGCTCTGTAGGACTTCCTATGACAAGTAGAATAGAGAGATAGCACCATTTGCTTGAGATAGTGGCAGCAGTAATGATGATGATCCAACTTTGATGATGATATGTCCTTGATGATCATCTAGCTTTGATGATCATCTAGTAATGAAGACTTGTGTTGATGAATTGTGTCAAGAGAATACCTTCCTAGTTAAGAAGGAGTGTTGATGTATTTGTAACTTCAAAATGTATTCACTTGTATATTTCTTCTTGTATTTCATTATACCTCGATGAAGATGTTTGTTTCTCTGACCAGGAGAGTCATTAACATAATAAATTCATGTAAATCCATTGAGCTTAACCCTGCATTGTAAGTCAGGGCAATAGTCCCCACAATTGAGTTGATTTTAGCTCTCTGTTGTAATTAGGGGTAATACTCCTATAAGACAAAAATTCAAGTGAAAAACAAGTATAAATAGAGAGTGAGACTCTCTATTTGGTACACACACACTCACTCAACTATAGTGCATGAGTGAGAGAAGAGGAGCTCGTACAAGTGAGAGAGAGAACAACTGTGGGAGATCATCTTTGTGTTTTTGGGTTTTACTTTTGCTATTGGTGCTCATTCTGTCTCTGAGGAAGTTGCAGGGTTTTCTCCTTTATGGTTTCCCCAAGGAAATTTTTTTGTGTCTCTTGTCTCTTGTGATTATTTCTATGCATGTTATTCTCTCAGATAAGATCCTAGATCATATTGTTTAAATGATAAAAATATAACAATTAAATGTGAATATGATAAACTAAAGTCCTTTTGGGTCGCATAGCCCCTTTATTAAAAAAATTATGCCACCATCTCAACTTAGGGTACTAGTAGGTTGGTGAAACATTATTTGAAAGTAGTCTTATTTGAATGGGGAAATAACAAGAGGTGACATATTCCCTGACAAACTAATTTATTTTAGGTGTCAAGGTGCAAAAGATAATGTGTGCACAGTAAGACGATTTTTTTTACAATGGAAGGAACCAAAATTTGATATCAAAATATATATTATAACAATATGAGAAACACCAACATAATTTAAGACGGTGGTAATGATAGTAATGCCATAGATTGTAGAAATCGACCTAAATTTAACTTCTTGCCAATATAAATGGAGTACACTTATTGATTTTGAAGAGAATGAAACTTGTATAAAAAGGAGTAGCAATTGATTTGATTCAAAGAGTAGCACAGATCTTTTGAATTGTTCAATTTACCTACAAAAACACTTCAAATTTGAAGGAAAATTAAATCAATCAATCTCTACTTTTACATGTGCACATTCTCTGGTTTCATCAAACCTATCTAGACTTCATTGGAAAAAATAGAGTGGGAGCAAGGAAAAGATACTAGGAATTATGTGGAAGTTTCTGAGGAATTTAAGTTGGATTGATTACCTGCTTTCATGCCATTTCTAATTTACCAAAGCTTCAGAATTTTCAGGATTGATTGAACCTTAATTTTGAAAGAAAGTTGAATGAGGAAGAATAAATTCACTGTACAATGTTCAAACAATCATGGTAAAATTGAACAGTCAAGAGGAAATAATTTTTCCGCATAACATTAATCACATTCACATTAATTTGTATGCAATACAATGATGATACAATAATGACGATTCCAATCCACTAGGTGTGATTTGAATTCCATGACTTGGATTGACACCAGATCTAACTAATGGGAGGGAATCACCACTAGAATATCATTCATTCAACTTAAGACAACTAAATCATTTCACAATCAGTTGACTGAACAAGCTAGGTAGGGAAAGGCACCTAACCTCCCTAAATCAGGGAAATGTGGTACTAGGTTAACTAGAGATGAACTAATTGATTCCCATTGCATGATAACTCAACATGGACTAGGGTGAACTGATGGTGGGACTCCCAAGACTTAGTGTGGGTTCCTAAATTATAGGAATTGGACATTGGAGATCGTAAAATCATTCAAAATAGTGCATCAAGTGGTAGGTGGACCCCATATGAGTTCCCCATGGTTGTAGTGAGGTGGAAACATACTCCTAATATAGGCAAATACATTTAAACTGTGGTGGTAAAGGGAGAATTGTAATTAATCATAATAGAAATTGTGTAACCGAAACAAATGATTTCTAACCAAATTTGAATCAATTTTTTTCCAATTACAGTATTTGGTCCCAAGACCATATGTTCTTAGAGAATCATTTTGTGTATGCTTGTATTGTTCCATAATGGCTAGGAATCCATTCAAAGTAACATATATCTGTGGCTATGGATCTTGTTTTCTATTTGTTCTTTTAGATAGAGAATCATTATAAATAAGTGTGATTAGCATGAACACCTGCAAAATTTTGGTCAAGATTCTATCAAAAGAAAATAGTACTTAAAATCCAACAAAAAAGTAAAGGAAAGTATATCTTAAGGAAAATCAAATAAGCAAATAAATGAATGTTTTTGAAACCATGGTATCCTAGGAACTACAAACTATTATTATCATTGCATAGAAGGAAGTCGAAGCAAAGAACATATCCAATACCTTTTTTCCAATATGATGTATTTTGTCCTCTTATTCTTTGCATGTTGGATGAATGAAAATAATGTAGAAGAACAGAAAGAAACCACATGGTCATTTCTTAATTAGATTTATAAAAAAACTCAAGATGTGCTATCAATGCTAGAGACTACCATTTAGGAAAGAAGAGAAGTATATTTTGTGTTTTTTTTCCAGGTATTTTTTTTGTTTTTTTTGCAACTATAGTTTACCTTGGGAAATTGTAGACAGGATGATGGATGTATAGCTATATCCATATTTTTTTTTTATGTTAGAACAGAGGAGGCCGAACAAAGAGCTATGGAATGAGTCCATTAACACTCTATAAGCGAGAGTGCAAACTAACATATTAATTGCACCATAGAATAGAGTAATTTGAGAAGATAGACATGGATGCAAGAATTTCGGATACAAAAATACTTGCTTTGATTTTGCATTGCAACACTACAGAAACCCTTGCCAATGTGTTGGCTCATTCAAATTTTTTTCATAAGGAAACTTAGAATAGATGCAGGAAACTTGCCAGCATGTTTATTTGTTCAATTTTTTTAGAAACAGACTCTTGTACCATTTACTCTAGATATGGTCATAACAAAAAAGGAAGCGCTGACCTGAAACAAAATATTCCCTTAGTGGTTTTGACCACACATGCTTATTTCAAGGCAATGCAAATTTTGTTCACCTATCTTGACATTAAACACTTAATGCGAGCAATATTCTCATGTCCATAATGTGATTTAATGGCTAAAGTGTGGTTGCTAAGATGTATCAATAGCTCAAGTATATCACTAAAAATGGTAGGGAAAGCTCCACATTTAATTCCAACAAATACTTGTGATAAACCGACACAAATAAATCAATGAGATCAAGTACTTTAAGAAAATATTTATATCTATTCTTGGATCCCCTTATGGATAATGCTGAAGAATTGGAAGATTATTAGATATGTGTTATATTATTTTCAACTACAAAGTGAACTTGAACATAGTGAAGAGTTTTATGGTTTCCTAGGCTCAATTGTGTGAAGATGAGATGGCCAATGCGGCCTTGTTAGAGGTTTGTAGGTGAATAAATGAAGACACATATTTTCAATCAATTATATCTTTTTTTGTCTCGTGATTATACCCATTGGAATCTAATCCAGGCTAGTGGATTAGGACTTAACATTGTTTAAGAACCCCTAATCATTGTATTATGAAATAATTTATTGAGAGATGAACTGCAACGTTGAGTTTTAATGTTTTATTCAATAAAGGACTTGCACAAAAAAATTCCTACATATTGTGTATGTGTGCCATTATTCAATTTTTTTTCTCTTCTATTCCAAGGAGCATAGTTTGATGCAATTGATGAGTTTGGTTTCTATAGTATATAAATATAGCTCTCATTATTTGTTTTATTCTCTTGTTTTTAGTTTTGTGATATCTATTGTAGTTTCTTATCTGTCAATTGTAGAGACAAATCTAAAGAATGATACCATGTCTAATTTGCATACTATGTTGTTTTAATTGTAACTTCAGAAGACATTTTGATGTATATTATCATTTTATGATGGTTTACACCCATCATGGATTTGTTTGCCTCCTTTCGAGATGTCATTATTGTGTATGGACCTTGAGGTACAACCTCTATTGTAAGTCGAGGCAATAGTCCCGAGTATAATATATTGTAATGTACTTTTAGAGTATCTTTAGAATAATTTTCCTTGTTAGCGTAAGAGGTCGGCCCTAGTGATGTGTTAGTTCAATGACTTGAAAGGTATAAATAGGGAGGCACACTCCCTCATTTATACACTGATCCAAGTCATTCCCAGGTGCACATTGGGGACAACAATTGATTGAATGAGTCGAGCACTGTTATGACGGAATCATATAAGAGGAACAAGCAAAGCAAGAAACACACTAGGTCAACTAGAAATATACACACAAACAATATTCAAGAATTTGAAGCAATTTATTACTTCTGCTCCATGAATTATGGAGGAATCAGATAGATGTCTAAATTACATAATGTACATGCTTATATAGGATGATGAGATGCTTAGGTGACTACCCACTATGTTTAGTCACAAAAGAAGTTATAATGGTTCAGAAGTTCAACCGTCACAGAGCATGTTGGTATGTTGTATGTCAAAGCAAACCTATCGAGAGAGGTGAACCTGTTGAAGGAGAACCTTTCAAAGGAAAACCTGTCAAAGGAAAACTAGATGGATACTAGTTGGATCATTCCTCCTTCCTCAAGAAAAAATGGTCTCTATTGTGTATTCGTTCAGGTGAGGAAACTTGTTGGTGACTTCATTAGCAGAGTACCATTTTCCTTGTGCAAGGAGTTGTCCAAATTTAGCCACTTGAAATAAGGGAATGGAGTTCGCCCTTGTATGGCATATGCGTCCTCCCACAATGGTGTCACAAAGAAGAGGTTACTAAACATCTGGATGGATGTCTTCAGGTTTTGTTGTCTATAAGTCGTTCTGCTCCAACAATGGTACATGGTATGGTTGAAGTGGATCTACACTAAAAATTGGATGGAGGCCAAGGGATGTAGGAATGTTGAGCTGAAAAGCATTTTCTCCAATATGTTTGAGGGTACTGTATGGAACATATCACAAAGGTTTGAAATTTTTGTATAGACCAGTGAAGCGCTCCTTCTTTATATGTAACCAAACCTGATCCCCAATTTGGAATGAATGAGGAATATGATGCTTGTTGTGTCCTAAATTATCTTTTTCATTTGCTTATTACAACATCTCATGTGCTTGCTTTTGAATGTTGTATATTTTCTCTCTAAACTTCAATGCATTCTCCACTTCTCGTCCTTGGAAGTCGGTATCCTTCATCTGTGTCGAGGAACTGATTAAGTCAATAGGTGCTGAGGGTTGAAATTCGTAACATATCTCAAATGGACTATTTCCCGTAGAGTTATGTTGAGCATGATTGTAGTTGTGTTGTATGTATGGAAGGATATCATCCCATGTTTGATGATTATTGTGGTTGTGCATGCAAAAAAATTGTATGATAAAGAGATTTACAACTTTAGTTTTTTTGTTTGTTTGCGTATAGAAGGATATCAACAAACAAAGTCTCATGTCGATCTATTTCTGAAGAGTTTTCCAAAAGGTGATAAAAAATATAGCACCCATGCCAGAAATAATGGTCGTTGGAAGGCCATAATATTTCCACACGTGTTCAAAGAAGAGTTGAGTAGTTTGCTTTGTTTCCGTAGTCTTCTTGCATGGTATGAGTATATCCATCTTGGAAAATTTGTTGACTACTACTAGTATCGCGTCATGCTGATGTTTGGTAATAGGATATACCATCAAGTAGTCCATAGATATAGATTCCCATGGTCGATTAGGATTTGGAAGGGGTGTGTACAATCCTTGTCATCGATTCGATGGTTTAGCAATGGCACAAACCATGCACGATCAAATATACTTGTGGACATCAGATTTAAGTGAAGGCCTAGTAAAAATATTTTTGGAGGATGGCAAGTGTTTTTGAGACTCCAAAATGTCATTCATTATTGTTGTAGTGCTTGTCCCAAATGATCTTCTGTTGGAGATCATCGATCGGTACACAAAGATGTCCAAGCTTGTATAGCAAGGTGTATTTTAGGATGTAGTCAGTAGTCGACAACTTGTCGGTCTGAACTTGTTGATAGATTGTAGAAAAATTGGAGTCTACCAAATACAATTGTGGCCAAGTAGTGGTGTCATGACTCTGCATAATCATAACTTTAGATAGTATAGTAATGGGTGGTCTTCAGACAATCGGCTGTGGCATTTTATTTTCCTTTTCGATACTTACTTACCAAATAAAATTGTTGTAGTTAATTAATCCACTTGAGTTGTTGAGTTGTCTATAGTTTCAACTAAGTCAAAGTGAACTGCAAAGGTTTATGATCAGTGAGGATGACTGTTTCCTTTCCAAGAATGTAGTGTCTCCATTGCTTAATATCTTACACAATGGCATACAATTCTTTTTCATACATCAAGTACGTTTTGATAGTGTCGCTCAAACTATTGGAATGAAACACAACTAGGTGACTTGACTGAGTGATCACTGCATCGAGGGAATAGTCCAATGCATCAATCTCAATCTCAAAGGGCTGATGTAGATCAGGTAACACAAGTTCTGGTGCAATATAAAGCTTGTTTTTTATTTGTTCAAAAGCTTGTTGTTGTTTTGGTTTCCATTTGAAGATATTTTTACCATTTCCTTTCATCAACCAATTCAAAGGCCATGCGATGTCACTAAAGCCAAGTATGAATCGTCAATAGAAATTAGCCAAACCAAGAAAAATTCTTAGTTCTTGAATGTTTTGAGGAATGGACCAATCTTTGAGGATCTATATTTTTTCTGGGTTGACATGAGTGCCTGTGGAGTCAATTACATATCCCAAATAATTGGTGCTGGTCATCGAAAATGAGCACTTGTCCATGTTCAAATATAGTCGATGTTGTTGGAGAGTGTTGAAGACTTGTCGAACCTGTTTGACATGTTCTTCCCATGATTGACTAAAAATCAAGATATCGTCGAGATAGAGAATGATACATTTACTGATGAAAGGTCGTAGAAGGTCATCCATATATCTCATGACGGTTGCAGGTGTGTTGGTTAAGCCGAAATGCATGACTAACCATTCAGACAATCCTTCCTTAGTCTTGAAAGCTATTTTCCAGACATTGGTGGACTCGATTGGAATCTGGTGGTATCTCGACTTGAGGTCAATTTTCATAAAGAACTTAGAACCTTTAAGATTGTCGATGAGTTCATCAATCCATGGAAGAGGGTATTTGTTCTTTACTAATTTTTTTTTGAGAGCCTTATAGCTGATGCACATGCAATAAGTCCCATATTCTTTGGAACTAAGACAACTAGACTTCCACAAGGAGAGTTGCTGGGGAAAATATGACCCTTGTTGATCAAATCCTGAATTTTCCCATGAATCTCTTCATTTTTTGAGAATGGATATTCTATAAATTAATGCATTAGGTAATCAAGAACTAGGAACAACTTCAATGGAGTGTTTTACCTAACTGTGCAGAGGTACTCTATATGGTGCTCAAAATATGTTTTGGTATTCCTTAATAATGTTGTCAATCTGTTGTTGTCGTCGAGAGTTGCATTGTTCGATGAGTTGGCTCGTTGTTGCAGTCTTCCTAGAATGTTGAGGCTTGATCATGATTAATGCAAAATTTTAAACATGAGTGATAAGCTTCTTTGTTTGTTTGGAAGATATCATAGCAACCGTTGATGTGGTTTTTCGCTCTGGTATTCCATACCATTTGTTTTGGATTTTGAAAATCACCTTTTGAGGCTGTGACTGATATGTACCATGTCGATCCCATAGATATGGTTTACCAAATAAGGCTTTGTCTTTATAAAGTGGTGCCACATCACATAGTACTTCATCTTCAAAAGTATTAATGAAGTAGGTGAGTCGGCATTGTTGGGTGATACTTTGTTCCTGCCCATCCTTCATCCAACTGATATAGCAATGCTATGGATGTGGAGTGGTGACAAGACCTAATTTCTTCACAATATCTTCGAAAACAAAGTTCTTCTGGATACCATTATCCATAATCATATGTAATGGATTATTTTGAACCCATATCTGTGTATGGAAGAGGCGTTGTTGTTTCTCCTCATAGACAATGGTCGAGGCTATCAGAGCGGTTGAGTTCGAATCCAATAAGGTTCATGCATCTAGATCAAATTATACCATGGTTTTTTTGGACAAGTCAGATGTCAACAATTTTGCCAAAAATGTCTTCTGAGCTTTGCATTTTGATGTATCATGCCATGTTAAACTATGATAATCACACCATTTCATAGTAGGAGCTTGTCTGTTGTGATCCCTCTTGTCTTTCTGAAAGTTCTTCTTCGGATGATCAAGATTTGACATAGTCGACTGAGAAGTATTTTTGAACTTATCAGAGTCGGCTGGTGACTTCTTGTCAGATGTTTGACCTATTGGCTTGTTCGTGAAACATATTTTTCCTTTCCTGTTAGCTTCAAGCTTGTTGGCATAATGCAATGCATACATAAGAACACTGATAGTCAGAAACTCCATCTCTTATTGAATGTATGGGGAGAAACCACTAATGTAATTTAGGACAAGAAATTTCTCTTCTTCTTGGATGCCAATTCTATCCATGAGTCAATAGAAATCGTTGGTGTAATTCATTACAGACTAGTCTTTCCATTGCCTTAGCGGCTACAACTTTTGATCTTGTTGTTCAAGATACTTGGGATGGTAAAACTCCTTTCGAACATATTCGACAAATTTTATAGATGTTTCTATGGGGTCTTATTCTTTTTCCATCTTTGTCGATATATTCTCCCACCAGTAGTGTACGGAGTTTGACATCTTTATGGATGCAATGGTGATATTTTCCGCTTTAGAGAGTTGATTCACTGCATAGTAATATTCCAGTTCTTGTACCCAGTTGTCGACGGATTCGAAGTCAATATTTCCTTGAAGGTTTGGTATGTCTAGATTCATTTTCACTTTGAAGGGGCTGATTTTATCAGAGTGAGGTTGCATCAAGGATTCACTAGAGTTCGCAGTGACTCTCATGAGAATCTCTCTAAACTGGGAGAACATTTCGGTTCAATGGCGAGCTAGTGATTTTTCTATGAGTTGATCTGTCTCTTCAGTTTCATTTCTATTTTCTTCTTCTTCATCCATATTTTATGAAGTCAAAGGAAGTGTCTTCTTGTGTTGCTGAGTTTGTGAGCGTGTTTGAACAAGCATAAGTTAAATAAGTTCGATGTAAATGCTTATGTAACTTAAGCTCTTGATAAGGTATTGCTCTGATACGAATGATCCAAGACATGCCTAGGTGCACGTTGGGGAAAATATTCAATTGAATGAGTCGATCACTATTATGGTGGAAGCATATAAGAGGAACCAACAAAGAAAGAAACACACTAGGTCGACTAGAAATATACACAGATCACTTGCAAGAATTCAAACCAATTTATTACTTCTACTACATGAAAGATGGAGGAATTCGATAGATGTCTAAATTACATAATGTACATGCTTCTATATGATGCTGATATGCTTTGGTTACCACCCACTACAATTAGTTACAAAAGAAGTTATAACGGTTCAGAAGTTCAACCGTCACAGAACAGATTGGTATGATGTATGTCGAGGTGGACCTGTCGAGAGAGGCGAACTTGTCAAATGCAAATCTGTCGAAGGAAAACATGTCAAAGCTAAACCTATCGGCTACTGGTTGGGTCATACACACTCACACTCACTCACATTCACATGAGGAGAGAAAGAGAGAGACAAGGAGGCACTACTACATTTCGACCCAAAATCCGACGGCCGTCATGTCGGATTTTCGACACTTTCCTGTCGCATGTACGACACTTTGATTTTTTCTTAAGC